>VZSC01005650.1:229744-267943 GCA_013398225.1 Steatornis caripensis
TATAAAAGCGTATGTTTCAGTAACTTTCTTCAAATATTCACAAGCCATTGACACTTACTTTACGTTTGGTCATTACAAGCCATTTTTACTTGGTTGATGATGTCTTTTGGGCTTCAGGGTAAGCTGAGCACTGAAGAGGAACACTTCTCAGACTGCGATTGTCTAACGCGGTGTCATAAACAACTAACAAAAATCTCCAACAATAACTTTTTTTGTACCAAATACTAAACTTAAAAATATCAAGCTCTTTCTGAACAGTGAAAATCACACGCATTAACTACTATGGTTTAAATTTCAGAACCAGATATACACATAACCTTAGATAAATTCTGTATAAAATTTTCTTGTATCTATCAGTATGTGCACTGTAAATTTTTGTTTTGATTGTATATCGCAACATCGCATCTCAATTTGAAAAACTATAGACTTTAAAATGTATTACAGAATGTGTCAGCTAAAATCCTTCCCTAGTGAAATTACAGGTGTATTTCTACTGTCTTCAGAGAGGCCAAGGCTAAGCGTAAGACTTTAGGACTTATTTCAGATTGCTTTAGTATTTTATTAATAAATCATTCCTTCTACATTTGGCAGGCCACTCTTTTATTCATTTGGAGAATTTTATTGCCTCCTCCCTAATAAAAACTAAGCTTGTTATTTTAGCCTTTTTTGTCCATCATCACATGAAACGCCCAGTGGAAACGGTAAACTCAGGAATGCCTATGTTGGATTCAGTGCATATTCCTACTTGGAAAGAGTGTTTTGGTTCTGATTAGTGCTACATCAGGAAAGCAATACAGTGAATTTGCAGGCAGGTCACAAGACAAGGTGAAAAAAGTTCTCAGGGAATGAAGGATTGAAATCAGTAGGGCTGTTTCCTCAGGGGGAAGTAATGGTCTTTCCCTCACATCAGCCAAGAGCAAATGCCTTTTTCAGGAATACACAATTTACTTTACCGAACTCGTGTTAAAAGACATCACTGAAGCCAACACCTCAGTTGACTCTAAACACATAAATATCCACTAGGACTATCAAATTCGGTTGTAATAATGTATAACAACCTAAGTCTGTTACCACTGCAAGCAGAGAAGAGTTCTCAAGCAAGCGTTATACGCCAAAACATTATTGTTTATGACTGGGATCAGCAGAAAACTTTCCCACAGGTAAAGCTGTAGGATAATTACTGCTGCAGGGCATCTCATACCTGCCAGAGACTTTGATGCTGGACACTGCTAGAGATCATATAGTGAACTAGAGACATCATACTTATTGAAAATTTCTATGTTCCTATAAAAAGGATACACACGCACATGGTGCCTGGAATATTGTTTAGAGCGCAGAGTCTTTACGCATTGTTCCTGAACATAATTTATATAAAACAAACTTTGTTATAATAATAAGCTACCTGCTAAGAGATGTTAGCTTTCGTCACGGTATTGGTAAGTCCAAATCCACTGTATTTCTTTCCTGATACAGCACTAATCAGAACCAAAACACACTTTCCCAAGTAAGAATATGCACTGAATCCTCAAATGAGGGTAGCTTTTTAAATTGTCCTTAAACAAGTTTAATAAGGTGTAACACACTGCTGGCTGGTTTTGAAACATTTTCAGAAACAGAAATAACGATGCAGAAATAAATTATATGTGTCTGATGCACCTAGTTTATATGTGTTGAATAAGTAAAGGATCTGAAACCTAATACTTTCACTAAAATAATATTTATAATGTAATTTTACTTTCTCATGCCAATAACACATTAAAATTTTCTGCTGTAAATATATAAATTAGAGAGCTACTGCACAAGTTTCCGGAGCAGTTCAGTTTCCGTTATCTTTGTTGACAGAGTAATTAATCGGAAATTACAGATATTTACCACGGCATTTGTCAGTTTGAAATCCCCTTCTTCCTGGGACATGTTTCTCATGTCAAGCACCTGAATACAATACCGCACATGCAGGTTTACTGCTGAGCCAGCCGAGAAGAACCTGACAACAACTGCACTATCACTGTTGGGTCAATCAGGAGATGCGCAAGAACGATATCGCCGGTGTTACCTGCTCCCCAGAGGCCAATTCTGTCCCTTCTGCAACATATTCCAACTAATCTAAGTCCAGTAGGATATTCCCAGGTACACCTTCGAGCCCATGTCACTCCAACTCTTGACCACGTAAGAGATTTAGGGTCTTGACATTTATCAAGGCAGATTATTTTTGTGTCAGCTGCAGCTCGTCTGTCAGTAGTCAGGCAGAGAGTAAGCAGCAGATGGTCCGGTTTAGTTCTTCCACACCACTTCTTTTGCATTACAGTCTCCGCTCGCCATGTTAAATACCAAATACACCTGTTTTCTTACTTACAGGTTCCTCAGTGGTGTGCTGAGTACTGCCTTTCTCTCCACTACCAACACGGCGTGGTCGTGTGCGCCCAGGTGCACAAGCAGACAGCGGTGTGGCTGGCACTGCGCGTAGCTGATGAAATGGATGTCAACATTGGCCACGAAGTGGGCTATTTCGTCCCGTTTGAAAGCTGCTGTACAACAGAAACTATCCTGAGGTCTGTGCATTTGGTTTTTAATGCCTTCAAACTCATATGTAGCTTAGAGTTCTCTGCAAGCGCAAAAGTTTACAAGCGTGGGTGGACATTGCTATAGTTGCAAAAGATGTTTGCATACAGTATGAAAACAAAACCAACAACGCTGCTTTACGAAGTTGCGTATACTATTTTAAAATGCAGATACTGGAGATTTTGTGATTAATCAATAAGGTGTAAAGGGCTTGAAGGAGGTATTCTGTGCTAAATAGCGGTAGAGATTTAAGTGGGTAAGGTTACCATCTGTGCGTTTAGCACCTCAGTAACCTCCATATCATTCTACTTTTCTTTATTTTCCGGTACAGGAGTATTCATCACCGTAAGAGAACAGGGGATAATCTACCACAAAGTAAAGCTGGAATTTACAAGCCATCAAAAAATGGTGGCTATAAAAGGTTAAATTCAGTAACAAAAGAAAAAAGCAGTTAGTTAGTTTTAAGACTTCAGAAATGCAGTGAATGTATTAAATATAGGCAGGTGACATTAGCAACACGGAGATTCAGATTTTGGGCCTCTCTGACAGTGAGGAGCATTATTTTCTCCGGTTCCTTAATATGGCAGGCACAAACTGTAAAATGCAGACCATAAGCCTTTTTCCTAGCCACTGATTTCCCGTGGAGAAGAGGTTACTCACCACTTCTGAAAACCAAGTTCAATCACTCTTGCTTTTGCATGTCCTTTCTCTTTCACGGAGAACTCTGTAAACCTCATCCTGCAGCACATCTTCCTGCGGCTCCTGATGTGAAAGGGAGATGAATCCTATCCTCTCACACATCGAAAGCTGGTTCGAGAATTCAAAGTCCTGCTGAGCAACACAGCAAAAAACAATATCCTTTCAAAAAAAATTTCAGTAGCAAGAATAATAGGAATAAAAGTGAGGAGGGCCTTACAGTATGAATTAACCTCTCACCTTGGTTGTGGCACTGCCCCAAGTGCACATGTATGACTTCTTTTCCTCATCTAAAAGTATTAGTTCCTAGCTCAAGAATTGGTTATGGCATGCAACATGCTTAGATAGTTTGGAAGATGAAAGGCAATATAAGTTACGATTTCAGGGCAGAATTTTTTTTTTTTTTTTTTTTGTCTAGAGCATCCTTTCAACCATAGTGCCACTTAGTGTCATTGAATTATGTTGAGTTTCTAGCTACTTCAAGAAAGATTTAAGTGTGTAGTTGAGACACTGATACTGTCTACAAAATAGACTCCCTGTTCTTACCAAATCTTTCCTGTTAGAACAGAAAGAACCAAGCTGTCCCCAAGACCCTGAATTAATTTCTTACAATCAAATCTGAATCTTTCAAGAAACTTTGTGGAGTTCTCTGTTTGTATGTTGCAGATACTGTACAGATGATATGCTACAAAGGGAAATGATGTCTATGCCTCTTCTGAATTATTACGGCGTTATCATCTTGGACGATGTGCATGAAAGAACTGTTGCAACAGATGCGTTACTTGGCCTTCTTAAAGATGTCTTAATATCAAGGCCTGAACTGAGGCTGGTAATACTCACTGCACCTCACATGTCCAGCAAACTGCAGAATTATTATGGCAGCATCCCCTTCATAAGAGTGGAAAACAAACACCGCGCAGAGGTTGTATACTCCTGCAGCATTCAGAAAGACCACTTGCTGTCTGCACTAAGACTGCTCTTTGAGATACACCATACAAAAGAGAAGGGTGACATTGTGATCTTCCTGGCATGCGAACAAGTAAGTTATTAACCAACTCTAATATTTCTGATTTTGATCAAGAAACATTTTACATCTTTGTTTTTATAGGACCTATACATTTCTTCTTCCCGGTGCCTAAGACACCAGACACTGCCAAGTGTTTGCCATTTCAGGCTTTTCCTACCGAGCAGTTGTGGCATACATAACACCGTGATTTATATATATAGCGTCAGCTCATACAAGGAACTATTAGATCTTCTGCAGGCTTAAAGAAAAGCCGTCATCCTTTTGTGTGATGCAAAAAGTAGCAAGGGCAGCATATCGGGACGAGGGCTGCAGAGGCAGGGAGTTAATACATTGCAACCTATTCTGGCATTGGGTACAGCAGGCTTTGTGTTATCCCCGTTTCGCAGGAATGCACATGTCCAGTTTGAATAAATGTCCTACTTCATGTGACTGTTTTTACCTTAAACCTACCCGTACGGTTCCTCCACTTGCATTCTCCTTTACGGCTGCAAACTTCCCAACCATTTGTGTACACGGCAGCAGGAGGCGAATGTCACTCTGGAGGTGGTACGCATAAATCCAGGAATCTGCATGTGCTGGGCTATTCTAACCAGTGGCATCTCTGAATCCCTGAATTCACTGCTGCCAGGGCTGCACAATCAAGGTCCTTCTGAAAAGAATTTCACAGTACTTTAGAGCTGTCAAAGCAATCTGCCCATCAAATAAACATTTCAAGACTCGAAATTCTTACAAATTATTACTATTATTTATTTCCTGGTAGGGATTGTCAGCCTTCCACTTTGTATCATTAAATCTGCTTTAGAACACATTCACCTTGGTAGCTCCAGGAGATAATGACTTTTCACAAGCAAAGACAAATTACCATACACTGCCCTGGCAGTATTGCTTTTCACTGTAAAAAGGGACGGGCGTGTAACACTTTTAATAATGCTAATAAGCAGTTGTCAAGTTTATAGACACAAATTTTACAAATGATGAATGAATGAGTTCTCTGTATCAGTTCCCAGGTTTACAATAAGTAATGTTAGAGACAAAACACATAGTCTTACCATTTTGAAGGACTGGGAAAAAAGTTTTATTTCTGCTAAAACATATTTGAAGGGCAAGTCCCACACAATACTAAAATAATAACTTCTTTCTTGTCGAGAAGAGACGACTTAGTTCTCTCTCTCACGATGAACAGAACACTCGTTATGAACTGTTACAGCACAGTTCACATCCCATGCATTCTTGCTTGACTGTAATTTAACGTTTCATATTGCTAACGGCTCACTGTTCCCTAGCACTCAACTGCCTTTTAAACCAAACAAAAATATGAATAAACTAAGAACATTAAGATTTATGTGTCGTCTTGGTGCCAGTCTTGCTGTTAGATGCCACTGTCGTATCTTTGTAAGAATTTTTATGGAAAACTTTCAACCCATAACTACTATGAATGTTGTGGCACCCTCAAATAGAAACTCAATCTGGTTTTTCAATTTTGAAAAATGTTTGCTGATAAAAATGCTTTTGAAAAAAAAAAACCCTTTCACAGCGAACAAGTCTATGAATGGGTTTTGTATACCTTCAAAAAAATCGTTCACAATGTGAAGGATTTTATATTTTAAAAAAAGACCAAAAGAACAACAAAAAAAACTTTTACAATTTATAGTCGACCTCTGAATTTGTGGACTGTTTTAAAGGTGATGTTCCGTTAACACAGCTTAGGGACATTTTATTGACTTTATTAAGTTTTCATAGAGTTTATTAATCATTAGAGGAAAAAAAAAACCCAATAAAATCCTTTAGAATACCTGTACCTTCTGAAACATAATAATTAAGGTAAAGTAGGGAGGTTTCTGCATACTTTGATCTTTTTCTATATTGTAGGACTAAGACCATAGTAGTAGTTTCCAAAGTGACCCAAACAGGGGCCCTCCCGGTTGCAGGGACAGCAGGCATCAGATTTGCTGTGATCTCTTCCGACTCCAGGAGTGCACCCGTGCACACCGCACCTTCGCCAGCAGCGCAGGTCACCCCTTGGCCAGCCCCGGGGTGCACCGTGCACACACGCTTCCCAGGGGACATTGCCACTCAGGGCGCTTGCGTGCGTAACTTTGGTTCTAGCAGAAGAGAAAACATTTTGGGCACACAACTGGGGGACCTGAGTGTCTGCTACAGCATTACCAGCCCTGCACGCATGGCAAATTTGCACCAAACTCTGTGGCACTGAATGACCCGTGCGGATGCATCCTACGTGCCCCCTACACACAAAGTTTAGTGACCGTTTCATAATTTCTCAGCCTTGCTATTCCTATGCTATATTTTTGCACGTCTGTCTTCCCCTGGAGGTTGGTTTGGATATGATTAAAGCCACAGAAGACTATTTTGAAAATTGCAGAGGAGAAAAAGACATTTCAGAAAAACAGCCCAGCTTTTCCCTGGTCTATAGTCAGCACATACAGTCCGTAAATTCTCATACATAGTTCTTTTCCCTTTTTTCCCCTCCTTTAATTATTCATCACGTAAGATTTAAATGTTGTTACAGTTTGATACATAGCTAAAACTCACTTTAGAACTAAAAAGTTGCTTTAAAATTAAATATTGGTATTTGTTTTTCATACTCATGAGAAAAAAGAAGGAAAAAAAAAAATCTGTCTCCTGATTGCAGGAAATTGAAAAAGCTTACCAAACCATCAGACAGGAACAGTCTAATTTAAATCCTGACCTTGGAGAACTCATCCCAGTTCCTTTATACCCCACAAAACAAGACCTAATTCCCAAACCAAATCAAGACAAACAGAAATGCTGCAAAAAATACAGAAGAAAAGTGCTACTCACCACAAGCTTTGGAGAATCTTTGATTTGGATTAAAAACGTAACCTTTGTCATTGATGTCGGTGTTGAAAGAAGAAAGGTTAGTAAAGTTAACCAGAATCAGTATGCCAAAAATGAACTATGCGTAAGGTTTTTTTTCAGGGTGGAGGAAAGGGAAATGTGCAGCTAATAGATTGATGCAAATGGTTTCTAAAGGATCAAATATTTTTCTATTCTTTTATATGTCAGATTCTGTAATATTTTTAACATTCAAATTAACAAAATCTAAGTAACTTTCACGGACGTCTCAGGTGAAAACCAAGCAAGAAAACAGAATTGCTTCCTAAATTCAGCCAGAAAATAAGGTTTTCAAGTTTCTAAAGCCAGATTAACACTCCCAGCTGAAAGTGCCACGCATTTGGGCACCAAACCGATGACATTTCATTTGCAAATCATATCTCATCTTCGTTTTGGCCTGTCAGTGATAATTATCTCTTCAGTATCTTATAGATAGAGTAAAATACATTCAGTTCTTGGCTACCTATTGAGAGATTATCTGATTTAGCAGATTAACCTCATCCCTTGTTTATTGGCTTCGTAATCAGTGTAGTGCCACAGATCGCACAACATCGAAGGATGCTCACACAGGGAACCACTCCTTTTTAAAGCTGCTTGTGCTCCCTCCAGATAACGTGCTTCCACCCAAGTACCTCAGGATGCTGCAATTTATCAGATTAATCTTTGACCTTTTACAGCTCATGCTAAATTCTTGTTTTCCACCCCACCCTGGGAAGGACTAGTGCAGCTACAAATGGGTCTCCTGTTTCTTTCATTTATACAGTACTGATGTCCTAAAGAATGAGTAGCTATGTAGGAACATGTCACCACATGAACTGGAAAGCTGCACCACTACAGCCTTTGTAATGGTTTAATGCATTCTGCTAGTTAAAATAAATACTCCAGTAATAGGCAAAAGAAACAATATGATACAGTTTCTTTACATAATCCAGAACTGAATCACCAAAACTGAAGTTAAGCGTTCCTAAAATTTTTGATTGGGGATCATTAATCCTGATTAGCCTTGAGAATAGTTCAGGCAAAAGCTTGGGAACCACCACTACCTCTCATCTTCTTTCTAAAAACTGTGTCTAATACTGTCGGTTTTAAGGGTTCTCATTTGGTGGGTATAAAATCCGCCCCAAGTCAAGGAAAAAAAAATTGTCATACTTTTGTGTGAAACTAACAAAAGCCTAAAAGCAGTCGTCAATTAAGCCATGCATAACTCAACGTATTTCTGAAACTACAGTTGCCTTGGATGACAGAAATGAATTTCACCTCCACGGTAATCTGAAGCCCACAGTAAAATCCAGTGCTTCCAGCCCTCAGTGAATCAGAAATACGAAGTGACGGGAACAAATCAGTTTCACCACAGTCCTATCGGCCATCAAATCACCTCCATCATTTACGCAATTTTTACCCTTTAATTCAATTCTTTTGTCATAACAGCTGAAGTTTAGTCCTCTAGTATTCATTCCTTAGCAGTTCGAATTCACATTCAATCCATATGGCTGAAAGTCAGTTGAACGTACAGGAACAGACAAAGTTTTGTGCAGAAAAAATCCCACGTGAGTCCTGCCGTTGGGATATATAATAAATTTACCCAGAGGAAAAGAAATCTGTGCCTTGCACTGAAGTCTACTTTATCTTTTTTATTGAAACCCTGCTTAAAGCAGGCAAAGTCGATTTAGATGACATTACTAGAAAGTTGCCTTATCCAGATTTTATATGTCCTGCCATATACTACAGAAGCTTATGGACATCATCTGGTGGTCAGAACAGAGACCAAATTGGCTCCTCAGTTTAATCAAAGTAAAGTACAATTAAGAAAAAAGTAAAACGGGGCATTGTACATCTTTGCCACCGTCCTTGTCTCCTGCACCGAACTGACGGATTTTAGTATTAAGAGAAAAATCTGGCGTTATGGAACAAAATGTTATCAGATAACATCAGGATTCAGTCATGGGAAGAAATAAATAATCTTTTTTTGATGCTTTTCTTGATGATACCATAGATACACATTTTGTGCTTTAGTAAGGTACATTTCTTCAGAAAAAGACATTTATCTTAGAGTATACTTACAGAGTTATTGCAAAACGTGTCTGTCAATTTATCAAACTGCTGACTGCTGTCATTTCCAAGCTGGTGAAATAACGTAGTATAAAAAGAAATGAAACCGTTACTGCACTTTCTGTAAAATGACCTAGACAAAAATTCAATACAGACCATTAATATTTCTGTACTCTTCACTTATCTGACGCTCTAATATCTCTTTCATTTAAAGGTGTACAATCCTAGAATCAGAGCAGACTCTGTTATAACGCAGCCTATCAGCAAAAGCCAAGCAGAGATGCATAAACAAATTCTGGGCATGTCTTCATCAGGTAGAATTATTAGCTCAAAATTTAAATCCAGTAGCTCAAATTACTAATAGAATCAATGTGTCAATGCAAAAAAAAATAGCAATACGGTATTTTTCTGAAATCTCTTCCAGGAAAACTCTTCTGCTTGTATCCTGAAGAATTTACATACAAAGAAATGAAACCACATCCACCAGCCAAAATACAGGAATCAAACCTAACTAGCATGGTTCTCTTCCTGAAGAGGATGGATATAGCAGGCTTAGGACACTGCGACTTCATAAGCAGTCCAGGTAATGATGATGCACCGATTTTCCGTATTTTTATTATTATTTTTGCAGTTATTTAAAGAGTAATTTTGCCCTGTTATTCACCGCACTGTTTTTTATTGAAGTATTTGCAATAATATTGCCATTGCTTTTACCACTTATTCCTAAAACAGTTCACAAGGCACCAGATGCACTTAGAAAAATGGTACTGTGTATGAACTGCTTGCTCTGAAAAAGGCCATAAAGTATTCAAATGGAATTCGAATGGGAAAAAACCCCAAATGATATCCCAAATATCTTCTCATCTAGTATTCATATTATTTTCCTGGAACCCACAAAGAAAATTTGTGTCCGATTGTACAAGGCACTGTACAGATAGCTAACAAAATATATTCCTTTAATCAAAAGTTTACAACCCAAATAAACTACTGTTGTTACCTAGGAGATATATTTGGAGGAAATCAGCTTTCTTCTTATCCTCCAGCATCTTCCACCTCAAATTTACAATAAGCTGTTACTTAAGGGTAATATTATTTATAAACTAAACCTGAATAAACTTTCAATACTAGACACAGAATATTATCAGTTTTGAGATAAGAGTGTGACGAAAGTGGTTGAGTTTTTTTAATTATTTTTCTGACTTCATATTTTAGGGCTTTTTCTATAGAAGGATATTCTCCTCTGTTCTGACCTACCACAATACTCAAATACCACTGCAAATTCTGCTGTTGATACGAAGCCAATTAAAGTGAGGGGGAAAAGCACGGATTTCACTGGTTTGGGGATAGTGTGACCTCTTGCTAGCTTCATTTATGATAATTTTCCAGTGCAAATAAGAAAAATTCTTATATAATCACCCCTTTCCTCACACACGGACACAAATTAGATCACTTGTCTCCTATGCGTTGTGTACCACAATTAATCAGTAACAAAGAGTTTAATTCCCCACTGCTGGACATCGTCATAGATTCTAAGTGGAATTTGTACGCAGAAGTTACTCTACTTTTCTCTTGTCTGCTCGTTTAGCAGAAACATGCCTAAAAGAAATGTGAAAAAACTTTTGACAGTCTGAGTGGTAACTAATTCGAGACCGGTGAGAATCGGAGTATTTTGGCCTTGTGAGTGTCACCTCCTGTATTGAATTTAAGAGCCTTCATGGAAAACGGTTATGGAATACAGTTGGCTTCCACTCACATTTAGAAAGTATTTTACTAAAAAAAAAAAATTCTAAAATGTGTTAGTGCTTTTACTGGATATGAAGAAAGATGTTCTTGAACTGTAGAATGAATTTGTAAAGTTACATTAGCAAAAGCATTCAGTACTTTTGAATTTAAAGGCACGATGGAGGCAGTTGGTATTCATAGAGAACGAAATGCTACAGGCATTCAAGGATTTCTCAGACGTAGGAATTCCAAGTTTTGTCTGGATTTTAGAGATACTGCAGCTGAAGAAATCATCTTGCCGATGTGTACAAAATTGTAAAGGCATTTGATGAATGCATCAGCTCTACTTGGACAGGCATCAAATATGAAGAAGTTTTTGCTAACTAGATCAAAAGCGCAAGGTCAAGGTATTGAAAAGTTTGAGGAATTACTGAAACAGTGTGAGGAATGCAAGATAAACTGTTTGAACAAAGAAAAAAAATCCCGCAAACACTGTAGGCAGTCCACTGAAAGGAGATGAGAAAGTCTGCACAACTTCCTGGTCTCCTTCCCATCTTAAGGCCCCACATAACTAAACATTTGAAACACTGCTTTAATTGTCTAGTACAACTCTTCCTTTATCCTAGGATAGATCACACGTTGACTTTCTTTGCTTTGGGGCTTTCTTTTTCCCACTTCTGAGCGGGCAACGAACGTTTTTCCTACTACCACTTAAGGTGTATCACTACCACAATTCTCCAGAGGTGACTGTAAAGCTCATACTATCCAAACACAGAGTATGAGATACGCGGTGTGAAATATGTTTGTCTGAAAGAAACAGGAATTACTGAATTAAGCTAATTTGGAAGGTAAGTTATTGTATTAGACCAACTGACAGAACCCAAAACAGATGTCAAGCTTTCAAGCACATAAAACATTCTTTTGGGCCCTTCATCCTCCCAAGAGCTTCGCGGTCAATGATCTCAGCCTGTGAAAGCCCAAGGTTTCTCATTCTGCACGGAGATACCCCCAACCTGCCACGGAGACTCAATGCAACACAGCTCTCCAGCAGCTAAAGCACGACATCTTCCAGCAGAAGGAGGGACTTTGTCAAGGACTATGGAGTCCTTGATGCCCAGCTCCGAATACCTCTGGTATCCAGTTAAAGGGCAGCCCTGAAGGTTTTTGGCTGCTACTCATAAGATCAAATAGATGTTACACCTTTCTGGAGTGTGTACTGCAGAGCAGTGCTGTAGAGGAGGCAGAAAAGAGCTATCAGAGATGGAAAGCATCCTCTCTTAAGCGTGAGATTTTTAGCTTCTAAAAAAGGCTTCGTTAACTTTGCTGCAGTCAGTTTAGTTACGCAAGCCTTCTGTAACCTGACGTGATAAAGAAGGCTGAGGAAGAGGAGGAGGGGTCTGTGAGATGGTATACACACTGAAGTGAATAAAGATGAGCAACAAAAGCTCACTAAACAAGCAGTGTGGCTTTTCTAACCCTATGGAAACTCCGGGGCCTAACAGTTCTCATTCTCATGTACCAACAATGTACACATAGCAAATCTGCCCACCCTCCACCAAACACAAGCAAGCAGAAAGATACAGCAGTAACTCCATATGCTCTCGTTTGACTCGGCCAAATCAAGCGCTGTTCAGGGCATAGATACCAAAACCACAAACAGCCCTTCCTTCTATTTCTCTCCAGCACAGCTTGCCCTAGGTTTGACTATTCTATGTCTTTTCATCTCCTTGGACTTTATTTCCCTTTGATTAAAGGGAGTAAACACACCGCAGCATCTCCGACATGCCACACATGCCACAGGCTTTCCTACGCACTGTTTCTGTCCAGCTAACATTCTCAGGTGTTCTTTGCAACTGGAACGGATGGAGGCTTTGTGGTATTTTAACCCACGGTGAATTTCTCCTACACCAAATAATGTTTCCACTGAGATCACATAGTAAGGTACGGGCATGAACTGGTGAACAAATTAAAAGTACAGCAAAATTCGTAGCAAGAATTCAAAGACAAGTATTTCACAGTGCGCTCCCTGTACATGAAGTAGAGAACATACAGCAGATAAGTAAAGAAATAAATCGCATCAGTAAAACATCTTACTTCTGCTCAACAACAATGTGCAAAAGACTTTTTTCTGCTGCTCTTTGAGGAAAAACAAAAGTGTGGATTAACTCTGACTCATTACTGCATTATGAAAGCAACAAACATGTCAGGCGTACAGCTGCTGCATTTAATTCATGCTATAATCGAGATGAGCAAATGCAGCCGACTCATTACCCTTTTTAGAATTCATGAGCTACATGAAAATGAATTTGGCACTGCAGTTCTGAAGTGCATTATTTGAATTCCTGTGCCACTGTAATACGGATGTCTTTACATTTTTATCAGTTAATCAGCTAGATCTTTACTGTGTTATATAATGGGACAAAAGAATTCCTTTCCCATGGATTGCAGCAACATTACGCATTTTTGTAAATCACTGGAAAGTCCTTATTTAAACTATGCAATCAGTATAAAGATGAGGCCACGTAAAATTTCCGCAAGAAATCAAGGTGAAAGCAGTTTACAGTTTCTGCATTCATGCAGAATTACCATAAACAATTTTCAGATTAAAGTATTTGTCGATGGTCATGGATACCATGACATTCCAGGGCTATGCTATTATAACCCCACAGAGAAAATATTTCTAGAATATCCATAATGACAACAGTTATATAAATGCACATAATTTCAAATTGTTTCAGAAATACAATTTGTTTGCATATTTTTTCATTGGAAACAGACTGACAAAGACAGAAACTCAATGCGCTATGTAAGGTCTGCTCCACAGAGATCACTTCGTGGCAGATTTATTACCTTAAGTTCACTTGGTGATTTGTTGATGTTTTAATTTCTGGATTTCATTGATTAAACAGTATTATATACCTCCTAATGAAAAGCTTTCTCATAGCATCGACATGGCCAGATACTTCGTATCCTGTACTGCACAAATTAGGGGAAAAGCATAAAAGGAACTGGAGGAGGTACGGACCGGACAGCAAACAAACACAGGAGGCTCAGCAGGGCCTGAATAACCTGACCCTTAGCTGCAGTCCCATATCCATGGGACAAGGGGCATCAAGAATGGGTGTCCATGCGCTTTGTACAGCCCAACGACTCAGCGCATGCCACACTGAATGTAGTCAATGGCTTAGATTAGGGAGCTGGTATCGCAAAGGGCACCCCAAAAATCAGAAGGATAGGCCAGTACTGTTAAAGCCGGACTACTCTCATGTCATCTACTAGAGAGTCACAAAAGAAACCAAAGTGATCGAAGTATTTTTCACGCCATTATATACTACTTTAAATCATACTCTTTGAGAATATACCACATATTGCACAGTCATGTGCACGCTTCGAGGATGACACAAAGCAGATTCCGACTTCACCGAACAGTCAGTGCTACCCCTGGTGTGCGGCTGTAACTCCGTACACTCACGCTAGGAAAATGCAGGTCAGCCTCTGTCCTGGCTGTCCTTGCTGGCAGAAAAGCACAGTAGGGCCCATTACCAGCCAGCTTGGAGGGGTGAAGAAGCAGCATAAGGGGGCATGGAAAGACTGCGAAGTATGAGTTTGGAAAAGTCATTTTTAATCATCAACTATAACTAAAATTTCAAAATAAGAGTTATTGAATTGGTGACAGCCGAGCATGCCAGACTCATAAAAAACCCACACCTCTAAGTTAGAGGGGAAAAAAGACAATCAAGACAAAGCCTGCACACCGAAGTTTGCCCCTGCAGAAGAAAAATCTTTGCATAATTTGAAGAAAACTTGGCACTAGATTTCTCCGTATCTTCAGTTTGCTATCCAAGGAGCAATGTTAAAAAACAATAATAGAAAATGCCATTCCCCAGAATATTCTCCCTGCAGTAATTACTTTGGCAGTTCTTCATGCTGTGAAGCCTAATAGAAGCTGGAAAACGTTGTGGTTTGCCAGACAGCGAATCAGCTCTTTAAAGACAACATCCCTTCACCTGACATCCATGTCAGCTCTAACTTTATAATAGTTATTCCTATGGAAAGAAAAGATCTATCAAAAAGCAGGTATTTTACATACTCAAAATTTTCACAGAGTAGGTCAGAACACGGGACCTGTAGATCCTCCAGATGAGCACAATATGGCAGTTAAACGGACTATTAATAATCGCGAAATTTACATTTCATTCCTATCTCTAATATTCACTTATTCCAGAATTTTTAGCAAATCACTCTATCACTTGGTTCATTATGCAACAAGAGTAATACTTTTGTACTTATTTTATCACACAGTAAGTGCTTCAATGTCAGCGATGTAGGACGTGAGACTGAAGAGATTCCAGGGCGCAGCCACCTTTAGAAACATAACTTAGTCTGTTCGCGCCAAAGTTACAAAAACCTGCCAAACGAATTCTAGAGTCAGCTTGAAACGCTCATATAAACTATTTCAGTGCTAACAATAACATTGAGTTACGTATTTGCTTTACTAAGCTTAAGTATGATGAAGAGTAGGATCTGTACTTACATAAAACTGGTCAGATCTCCCAAGTCCAGAGCAACCCAGTCTCAAGTAGCCAAAGAACACAGGCAAGGGACAGAAACTATCAGATAAGGAAATACCTTTTAAACTTCCGGAGATGTGACAGTTTCTTGTTGAAAGCACAGGACACATCTTGACAGCTTCTTTTTAACTTTGCTCCCTGAGTCAACCAACTCACAAAGCCTTGGGGTTCGCTCAATGGCAGCAGCAGTTGGTGTTGGCAAGCAGCCCTATAAATAATGACATTTGCTTGCTAAATATCATTATAAGACAATGCAGATTTCCGTTCTTTAAAGAAGAGCTTTCCATATCTAAACATTTACACTATTTTTGTTTTTATTTAAATACGAACCATAGCACAAAGAACTCTCAAGCGAGCATTTGCTGTTCTTACAATGGCTTTTTATTGATTGAGTTTGTGCCTCAAAATGCAGACCGCATCTGAAAGCCCTGTTGGTTTTTTTTACCGTTCCTTCACCTGCTTAATCTACCCTTACCATCTTGTTCTTTCCAACACAATAAAACTCCAGGAGTCTTCTTTTTTTTTTTTCTGTAATGCTCATAGCAAAATACGGAAGTAATTTCTACTTATAAATCTCAAGGCAACTAACTCTAGGGCATAAAAATGCAAATTACTGATGCTATCAGGGGATTGAAATCGGCTGCCATGTACCCATGTATTTTGTAACTTCTAGCACAAACTACTTTGTTGATTTCTGGAAATTAGCTTTCCATGATTTCCTAGTAATTACTATCTGTCTGAATGACCGTTTTACTGTCCTTGTATTTTCAATCACTGATATCTATTTGCTGTCACTGACTCTTATTCTTCATCAGCTCTTACTTTTAATTTCTTTAAACGTCCTAAGTATTTTCTTCTCAGATGCTTTAGCTTTTGCAAAGGCTCATCTTTTTTCCCATTAAACCTCGCACGTCTGATAAATGCTCTCTCTAAACAGAAACGCCTCGTGTTGTACACGCAGAGATATGAACTCTAACACTGAAATGAAACAGGTCCACAGTTTTAACAGGAATTTATAGACTCCTGAAAGAACTTCTCTGAAAACTAATAGGAAGTGTTTTAAAATTAAGTAAAGTGACAATGCTAACAGATTTACACGCTGGAGTAGTTCACTAAAAGCTCACGTAAGGGGAATTAATAAACTATTTTTTCCCTGTTAGGCATTAGTAACAGAAAAAGGTTAAAAATAAAAAATCTTTTTACTTCTTACTTCATCATAATGGTTCATTACAGAGCGATGGCAACAAACAGCTCGCTGCCAATGAAGTAAAAACTCAAACTCAAGATTTTCTTGCAGGAAGGCAGGGTGCCAGAAGTTGAGTGTTACGACTAAAAGCGACCTACCAGCTCCTTACGGGCTGTCTTGGCTTTTACTCTGGGTGACGCAGACGTAGCTTGCCAATGACAGGTTCCTGCTCATAATGAATTCAAGCAAGAAATTACTCCTAGTCATCTACTAATGAAGATACAAGAACAAATACACACCCTGCCTGTGTGGGTAGCTGTGGTTGTGGTTTGGGTTTTTGTCTTGAGAGATTTTTTCGACATTAATATGCACAGTGACAGTAGCCCACAGAAGCCTGGAAAATTGTCAGTGCAGTCATCATTTTCCCAGTGCTGGGTACGCTTCGCTGGGGATGAGGCCAAGTCCTGCTGTAGCGGAAGTTTTGCCACCAGCTTCAATGAGACTAGGATTTAACTTGTTATCCAGAAAACAGAAAGAAAATATCAAACAGTTCCTTAAACTGGAGTAAGGAGAAAATCATTGCAGAGATAGGACAGCAGTTATGAATTCAAATGAACTGGCACTCATAAAAGACATTGACCATTACAGTAAGACCTAGAATAGAAACGTACCCTTGAGAAGAGCTGGGAGGAAAGTCCCTTCACTCTTCAAGAGTTCCCGAATTTCCACGGGTGTCTTTCATGCTCTAGCAACCACTTTTTGAAGAGTGTAGGCTTGACAACTCCTACTCAGCAATCAGGTTCACACTCTCTAGCGCCAGACTCTAGCCACCACGGCTGCACACAAAGCTCTTCTCTGCTTGTTTTGCCAAAGGGACCTACTTTCATCAACAGCCGATTTCCTACAGACCTTATCAAGTTCTCACTTTAAGTACTGATTTGCTTAATCCCGTCCTTTCAGACATCTTTTCTTATCACTGCAACTGTCAGGGTCTGCATTCATTACACCATTCTTTCAGCAGAACAAAGTGTTGCTGAGAAAACAAGAGCAATTTTTTCAAAATCTGAAAAAAAGATGTCAGAACAACATTTCACATTCTTCTGGCACAATCTATCAAAAGAAAAAGCAGTCAGTAATAGTAAAAGGGCTAGAGTACACATAAACCGATTTGGTCTTCCGCTGCCTCAGATGCAGAAAAGCAAGAGAAAAATAGTAAAAAAAGGTAAAGGAGAAATTCAGGAAGATACTTAACGAGAAAGGAGAGTATTTATCAAACTCCTTCGCTATTTACTCCCATCCAGCTGAGAGGTTCAGAAGAGCTACTGCAAATGCCATCTTTTGGTCTACTGAGAAATAACTGATGAGATGCAATGGTAACTGATGAAAAAGGCATATTTGTGTCCATGTCTATAAGCCATATCTTCAAATCTTGTGGGTTGATTTCATTCATCCTCATCCGTAAAACGTGAAGATACACCTACAAGTGTGGAAGTACTCCTCATAGCCTGATGGCTTAATATGCCATTGATCAAAACTGAATTAATTGAACAATTAACTGAATTGTTGATATTCCAGCAGCCTTCAGAAAAAAGACACGTGGACCCCTTTAGCCCAAAAGCTCAGAGTTAAATGTAGGCAGAAGCAAACCTTCCCACTGAACACTGCTGGCAGGCCTCCGCTTGCATCTCAACGTCTGAGATACAAAACCCATCACTTCAGTCTTCGTTCTCCTCTGCTGTCACTGTCAGATACCCACCTTAAATGCTATACTCTAGCTCGTTATATCCTTTATGTTTGTCTCTGTTCAAGGCCATCTCCTACTCATGCTCCCTACTCACTGTGTGGGCCAAATTCACTTATTTCCTACTTTCTTCCCAAATTAGTGTCTCAGCCTATCTAATTCTTTTCCAATATTCACTCATGATTTTTTCTGCCTCACTGTTTTCACTTCCACCTCTGTAGGTTGTAAGGAAGCTATAACCTACAGTAACGGAAAATTGAACATTTAATTTGTGCAGTAAGTACAGTCAATTTCTGGGGAGACATTTTCTCTTACTATGTTCTCATTTTTCTTCTGACATCATCAGAAACAATGTAAAAAACCAATAATTTTTTAAAAAGGCAACCAAGGAAACTCCAAATACCTGCAAAGAAAAGACAGCTGCAACTTCTGTAAATGCTTGCCTTTTGGTTCTAACTCTCCTCCCTAGAGCTGTTGTGTATCTCTCAACACCCCTCAAACGTGACCGCCCCTCTTTAAAAACAACAAACGCGCACACAAAAAAATACCTGAAGACTGCCAATAGTGCAAGGAGTTTTTGACGTCGTCTGGGTGCAATACACTGTTCAGCACTCGCTGCGCCTTGACATTTGAGAAAAATTGCTCTGACAGAAAAAAGATCAACAAAGTTATTTGCAGCCCTGTAATTGTTATGCCTTATTTTTTTCCTTCAGAATGTTCTCAGCCTTCCGTTCACCTCATTTATTACTTTTTCTTCTTACTCATTGGCAAATGATAGAAGCTGACTGCTGTCATTTTCACACAGGAAATATACAACTGAAGTATTATAATGAGAATTCAAGTATTCATTTATACATAGCCATTCTCAAGAACTTGAATTATCTTTCCTTTTTATTAGCTCCTGAAAGCCTGATGCAGGCTTTGGAAGATCTCGATTATCTAGCAGCCCTGGATAATGACGGAAACCTTTCTGAATTTGGAATTATTATGTCAGAATTTCCCCTGGATCCACAACTGTCAAAGTCAATTCTGGCTTCGTGTGAATTCGAGTGCGTTGATGAAATGCTCACTATTGCCGCCATGGTAACAGGTACTTCTAAATAATGTCTTACTGCACGGCTTGTGCCACCTGCCAAATCCACGTAGATTCTTTCAAAGTCTATTCACAAGGGCAATCCAAAGGCAAACTTTTGTTATTCACATCCTGCTTACTTCAAGTACATGAGTATCTTTAGCTGTTTAAGTCTTTATTTTAAGCATGCAATGGAACACAAGTAATGAATTCATAAGCAGCACTCCAGTTCCATGCTTCAGATGCCTCGTTAACTTGCAACCTTTTGTCAGAAAGTATACACAGAACATCCCTTCAACATGAACTTCCTTAACTCATATTCATGTGCATTTATTACAGACTGAAACAGCAAATTGGGGGAAGCTCTAATTACAAACAATATTCAACTGTTCACCTACAAAGAATTACTTTGTGATCTTGTTTCTCCACTTTCAATATTTTATAAACCCATAACCTTAAGTATCCATACCACACTGTCCTGATGGATCACTCTGCTCCTACTGGCACTGTGATACAAACCAGCTGGCCCCAAACACTGGACACGTGAAGTCTGGAGCAAGAACATTTATATTAGAAGGTTGTTAATGACAGAACTTCTTTCATTTGATGTGACAGAGCTTTCAAACCAACACAAACACCCCAGATACTTAAAACTCACTCACTCTGTGAAAGCTGCTATTGAAATCTTAATACAAGACGCACAAAATCAAAGATTTTTGGATAACTAAGAGGAGGGTGACCCCAGAAGTTCAAATAGCAATTAATGACAACGACTCCTCAGGATCCCACCAGATTGTGCAGGACAGGGCTCAACTTAGATTCTTTCAGGTCTCGGTGTTACAGTGATGTTGGGTTCAGCAATATTTAGCTGCCTCACTTCTCCCCACAGCAGCCTCCTAACCATATAGCACTATGCTACTGGTTTTACAGCATAACCCTAGTACAGACCCAATGCTTGAGAGCTATCTACTGCTCAACAGCCACAGCTTAACCTTGCCTGTAGAGAATGTTTTGGCATGGCATTACCGTGCCGTGCCCAGAGGGAATATCCTAGGCCCAGAAATTGGTGAGGAGTCTTAGGCAGCAAGGACATGAACCCACAGACATCAGGCTGCATGAGCTCTTCTCCTTACAGAACAACTTGGTTTTATGCCCGAGTTGCCTTGATTTTTAACAGTAGGTCTAAACTTGTGATAGTTTTTTTATGTACTAACAACAAATGTAAACAACTGAGCACAAGCTCGCTTTAGTTTTTTAAAAGCTCTACCATCTCAAAAGACAAAATTATGTAGCACAGTACCACAGCAGAATTAAAATGCACTTGAAGGCATGAATTCCAAAATACAGGAGCAAATTAAGGCATTACATCCATAGATTCAGCTTCTTTCCGTATTAAAGAAACCATATTGGATTCTGGGTAAATTGGATCATGCCATTATGAAGCTTTTTTGGCGTCAGTCTAGGAGAAAGCTGCTCATCTTCTTTTGTGTTTACAGCACAAATTAATTACACAAGAGCTTGAAAGAACATCCACGCAAATAAAACCTTAGTGAAGGCAATAGATTCACTTCTTCAGCAGCAATCCAACACTGAAGATTAAAGGGAACTGAGAAAGGAAAAAACCAGTAATATCAGTGGAGTTACTATCTGTGCATGCATCTATGTCTCTCAATAACCACTGGCTTGATTTTTTTCTAAGCTCCTAACTGCTTCCTACACGCACCTCCTGGAACAGAAGAGATTGCTCTTACTTGCTGGCGAAACTTCTCACACCCTGCAGGAGATCACTTCACTCTTATCAACGTCTTCAACGCCTTCAAGGAAGCCAGGGCAAACTCCGCGAGTCAATGTAAGTGTACCCATACCACACAGAATGAAGCACGTTGTAACCAATTTAGAAAAAAAACAAAATGAAACAACCCTTTATGAATGTTTCTTTCTAGAATTGCTAACTTGCAGAGAGAAGAGAAACTTAAGATAACAGCCATTACAAACAAATACGTATTCTATTAACTAACTGAAAATGACCCAGGACACTGTACCTCATCCAACAAGGATACGTAAGCACTATTACAACTGTCACTTGAAGTGATATTGTACAAAATCAGAAAGATGGTTCCTCCTCTAAGAGCACACAACCCAGGTTTAAGATGTGAAATGACAGAGTTGAGGAAGGACTTGATTCCTCCAGAAGCCTAACAATTCTGGTGTTTCTCTGATAGCCGTCAACTAAAACGAAAGTTTAAGGGAAAAAAATTCAAAGTAGTAAAGTTCACATTTACAGGAAACCAAATAAAAGCTAGGGGACTGCAGAGCAGACAGAAGCTCTTCACAGCGTTTTCTGTGCTTAGACATCATGCTCAGGTTCGTTTAGCCTCATTTCAGTACTTAGACATTTGCATATACCAAGTAAAAACTTAGGACAGGACAGCAGGACTGTTTCACATTCAGGCACGCTGAATGCTGAAGAGAGGTCCAAGAGAACTTGTCCTTTAGCAGCATGCAGGATCATCACCAGCACTACAAATGTGGTTTCAGTTCCACATCCTGGCCTGAATGAAGAAAGCCCAAAAACAGAGTTGCCACTCATTCTATTTGAAGGTATTACTTTTCACAGATCAAATAAGGGATTTTGAGTATTTTAACTCAGAAAAATATAGCTAAAATTCCATAAAACTACGTAACGATCTAAGTATTGCCTACTCACTTTACAAGCAAAACCGACAAGCCCAGGTTGTCCATATGTTCTTGCCATCAGAATTTTGGACAGCTCTGACACAGCTACTCACTCCAAAATGTTTTTAATCTATTGCACCAGTCAAAGAGCATTTTACAGAGCAGTTTCTGTGGATAGCACTTACCAGTAAGACTTTGCTTTAAGCCAAATATACTGTTTTTTTCCCCACAGACTACAGTAATGAGAAATGGTGTCGTGATTATTTTCTAAGCTGTTCTGCACTGAGGATGGCAGAAATTATCAGAGCCGAACTGGTAGAGACTATGAAGCGTATTGAACTTCCCATTTCAGAACCGGACTTTGGATCAAAAGAAAATACACTAAGCATTAAGAAATCTCTCTTATCTGGTTACTTTATGCACGTAAGGAAAAATATTCTGGTTTCATCTTATTGCATTGTCAATTTATATAGAATGCTTCCAGAGAACTTAGGTAGTGAAATCTTTCGATCATCAGAAATGACAAAAGCCATTTTTCCCACAGTGTATCAGACGAACACTTCTGCCAATTCCCATCTTCCCTCTGGGGTTCAGCTATGACAGCATGAAGCCCGCACACTTCACTGCAAAAGGAAAACTGTCAATATACCTTTCACTCAAAGAACTCTTTAGCTCAAAAATCTCTTTAACTTGTAATATAATCTCAGACTTTATCTCCTTTTTTAATATGTTTTTGTGAAAATACCCTGGCAACAGAGAACTTACTTGTAGAGTGTGTTCAGGTATATATAATATACAGCTTTCCCTATCTGCAACCAAATGACATACTCTAACTGTAAACGTAAACAAGATTTAATTTATTCCCACTTGAAAACACGCTTTCCTTCACATCACTATGTTCCACCTAAATACAAGAATGACCCCTCCCAACTACACTACGTCAAGTGCCCAGCCACACATTGTATTTTAAACTCTTACAAATGTTGAAGAACACATCTGCTTTCACACAGACCGTTCAAAGCCAAGTTCAGATACTTACTGTATAAGTCTACCCCCATTTGCTGCAGACAGTTTCCTTTCACATATACAGATCGATTTTTTCTTTAACTCTAAGCCTCATTTCATAGTATCCAGTCCCTAGCTTTCCTGTAGAAATTTGCGAAGAGGTTTAGGTTCTCCAGTTGAACGTATCTGAATACAAGTTTAATTCCTGGTTTTAATGTAACAGGCAAACACTGATCTATGCATCTTGAACATTCAATTAAGTAATGGATATCTCTTCGCATTTTTTTTTTTTTTAGATTGCTCGTGATGTAGATGGCTCAGGTAACTACTTAATGTTAACACACAGGCAAGTGGCCCAGCTTCATCCTTTCTCATCATATTGTAACACCAGAAAGATTCCCGAGTGGGTTTTATTCCACGAGTTTAGTCTATCAGAAGACAATTCCATCAGAGTCGTCTCAGAGATATCACCTGATCTGTAAGTTAACAACGATGAAACTGTTTCTTCACTCATACCTCTATCACAAAAGTGTAACAAGTCACAGACAGGGTAAGGATGTGTACAATGTGTACATTGAGAGCAAGGCTTGGAGAAGTCAGCTCCACTCATGTCCTTTTCCTTTATCTCTGTCATAAAAGTAGCTACGTTCTGGTTCTATTGAGAAATCGTTCCAAGTATAACTGATTCACTATAGGTACAGATGTGGGTTTACAAAAAAATAAAAATTTCAAAAAAAGTCAGTAAAACAGATCCCTTAGAGAAAAGAGCAATTTTCATACCTAGTCAAGCAAGAGGACTTGGCGTCACTGGAAGGGTGAAGAAATTGTTGTTTTTCAAGCTCGCTATATTCACTAGTGAATATAGGCAGAATAAATTTTTTTTATTTGTTGCCAGTATTGTTCTGTCACTGTGTATAGCTTTGCTTGATGTCCTCATTTTCATTCAGAACACTCACTGCATTAGAGCTCAGAACCATTAAAAAAGGGAAGAACTGTGATCTCACACCCTTACGATTCTTTTCATCCAAACCAACACAACATTTAAGTCAGCCTCTTGCATTTCCTAATGTGTGCTGATCTGTTCAGGTACTGAAGTTAAGTCTTAATGTCTGCCACTGTAACTGTCATCAATCCATCCACTGAAAAAACCACCTTACAAGAAGCAAAAGTTTCTTACAAGGTAAAATATACAGAAAAAGAAATCAAGGAAGAGTTAACACAGCAGTGCGCTCATAGATTAATCTAGCTGGAAATTTCTTTGTTCCCTGAAAAGCTGTTTTCCAGCAAATCTTTTTCTCAACATGTTTTATGTACCCAGCCAGCTAAATCATCCCCTATCAACTGTTTATGGATTCAAGAAAAGACAACAGTCTTCCGTCTGCAAAAATTTCTTTACACTGAGAATATACACTTCATTGTCCTATCTTTTCTATTTTCAATCTTTATAAGAAAGCCTTTTTCATAGTTTTATTGAACAAAAAATACGCTCAATTCTAGAAAAAAACCTATTTAATGCATTCTGCAGCACTGAGAACTGAGCAACAATCGCCTGAAGTGTAGATTGAGTACATAAAGTGCAAGTCCACTGAAAGCACAAGCTATCACTACGTCTTGCACAGAGTTTTGGTTTTGAGTTCAAATACTACCTTTGTAGCTGTACGTATCAGCATGTTGCTAGTGCCTTTTGTACAAGCCTAGAAATAACTATTCAACATTTCAAAATTCAATTTAAAAAAATAGTAATTTTTTTGTCTTATTTTCTCACCAGATTCGTGGAGCTGGTACCTCAGTATTATTTTAGCAATCTTCCTCCTAGTGAAAGTAAGGATATACTGCAGGAAGTGATCAATCACCTGTCACCTGTTTCAACCATGAAGGAGGAAGAGAAAACTAACAATGACAGCAAAGAAAGTGAAAAATTGCCCCAAACTCCCACAGAACAAAGATGTATTATTCAGTGATTTTAGACTGAACTATCACATATTGGACAAATATAACTAAAAACAGTATGTGCAAATACACATCCCCATCTTAACCCACGTAATTATTTCAAACTTTTGACATAAATGTATTTAAAAAAAGCACTTTTCTTACGAAAAGGAGCTGCATGCATTGTTTTGTAACAAAAGTATACAACTTAGATTGGGTTAAAAACATATTGAGCAGATCTTCACGTTTTATTGTAACCTTTTTATTGACTGCTTAATGATGACATCGAAGTATAATAAGATAGAATATTTTAAAATATTGATTTGATGGATACTTTAGTTGTACCACCTACTTGTCTTCTAAGTGTACACAGGAGCAGTACAAAACCACTGACTCAATAGCAGTCTTCTGAAAAGATGGTGAAGTCATAGATCCGCATGGCTGCTTTATGAAAAATGGTGTTTATAGGAAAATTCAGAGTGAGAGATAGTCTTTGAGTTTATCCATAATAACATTAATTCCATCAGCTGGAACTATCATAACAGTCCGCAAAGGTTTCATTGGTACATCATCAAAGGACCATCTGCCACCCAGACAGGTGTCACTTTCTTCTTGCACAGAGTAGCTGAACTTCAGATGGGCTTTCTAAACAACAGAAATAAATGCATTAGGATTAAAATTTTTAATTAGCATGAAGATAATACATCACCTAAACAAAATAAAAATAATGACCCTGTTATGCATATGCTTATTAAGATGTTATTTTCTTCCCTCTCAAAAGGTCCACCATAAAAACCTACAAAAGAATTCACTATTAAGTGCTTTGAATTATTTGCTTTTCACAGAATTTATGTAATTCTTATTAAATTCTGAAATTATTGCTATCATTATGGTTTGGTATCAGGAAAAAGACCTAAGGGGGGAAAAAAAACCCACCTATGTTCCCTTTATATGCTTACTGTGCCTCATTTTAGAAGGTTTTAAGACAGCATCTCATTCACCCAGATAAAAGGAATAGCAAGAGAGTGCAGGCAGAATAGCACCTGCACTAAAGGTGACAGCCTGGTGCAGGCAACGTGTGCAAGGCCTGTAGTAATGAACAGGCTCTGCTCTTTTTGTGGCCTACTCTAAAACTGCTCAGAGTCCTAAAAATTAACGTATCTGTAAGGATATGTGGTACAGTAATCCCTCTTTCACACTGCCGGTAGAAATTATATATTATGGGAATACAATCCTGAGCAGAATTCCAAAAAGCTCTTGGAAAGTCTCTGGACAGCTGGAGCCACTGAAAGACATATTTATAAAGGTTGCTTCTTCAAACAGTAGGTGTCCATAATGTGTATTATTTCTTTTCAGTGATTATCTACTGCATACAGATAGAACAGACCCTTTTTACTAGTTTTCCCAGACAAAATGCCTGATGGATACGAAAAACTTACCTAATCAATGTTTTCAGTTCTCACACAAGTCAAGATCAAGAAGCATAAACTGAACTCCTAAGCAGAAAAACTTCTCGCTTGACTTTGCAGGGAAAGTTAAGATCCAGTCTCCCTTTAGGTTTGCTATTTACTCGAGGTTGTAAATTTAATTTTGGAAGAACCATCAAATTAATTGAGTGGCTTTGCTCAAGAACAAACAATTCGAGCAATGGAGGCCCTAAACATTTAATCAATTCCAAGTCTGTTTATAATAGAACTTTTCTTCTGCTCCCTCAATAACATTTTAAGGAACAGAATAAAGCACAGGGAACTGACAAGTGCAAAAAGGCATCTCTCTGTTTTATTTGGCTCTAAGTATCTGCTTCACTGCATTTAATACTATTTTATGTCAATCTAATTAACGTTATGTGTGATCACAGAGGATATACACTCCAACACTAATTTAGCACATATACATTATTAAGTACAGAGAGCCATTTAATCTAATATACTTGCTAATGTTTAAAATGAATTTGTGAAAAACACTAGGAGGACCGTTAAAAAGAAAAGCATGCTCAGTTTGAGTCTATCCACTTGAGTTGAAAATTATTGCAATTTAAATAAAAGCACACAATTAGTCTTTAAAATGCCACTCAAAATAACAAAACAGAGATAAATACAACATAGGCCTTCTAGAACATAACACCGTGGACACATCAGCGTCACAGGCTTCTTTCCTTCAGTTTTTCAATAACATGTTTACACAGAGTTGAAGTTCAGCTGGTAAAGCTGCTGTGGCAGGAACACAAAAAGAAAATCCCAAACTTGTTACTGCATAGAGGCTACAATAGCATTGCCTATAGCTAACAACAAATTCACCCACTTCTATTTTCCTTCTTCCCAAGAAATAAAGTTACAGCCACATCACAGCCTCTAACAGAGAACGTCATGAATGATTACACACAGAAACCTTTGCCATTAACCATACAATGTATGTGCAAGTACTGTATCCTGTAGGCACTGCCAGAAATGAAAAATAATGGGCTCTTGACAAAGCAGTAATATTGTACAATAATATTTTTTTAAGCTTTGATGAAAAATAAAGAACAATGAAAAATTCTTTGCATTTCAAAGTACATTTGATTTCCTGCACCTTCCCCTCTCCTGACTTGGCTTGGGACCATCAGAATTGTGTAGACAGGTTGCCTCAGGAAATAGGACGTAATATTTTCATCTCAGTATTTTAACACTTTTTATTAATATACTTGTCTTAAGTATAATAGAGACAGAAGACAGAAGTGATAGCTACTTGTTTGGATCTTCGAAAGTTTTTTATTCTGAGTAGGTTTTGAACATAACAGGTACCCAAAAGGAAACCGATAAATCAGCTTTCTACATGATACCAACCACAACGACACAAACGCAGAGCTTTGCATCTGTTAAGTTCCTTAGGAAGAGATCTCAGAGAAATGTCTTTAACTGCATTACCAAACCTAAATAAAGCCTCAACAGCTGTTTTTTCTGACACAGAACTAACCATGCAGGGGCAAGGAAAGGAGATTTGTGTATTTAACATGCATTGCAGATGCTGATCGAGACTCTAACAACACAGATTCCTCTGCATTTTTTTGAATCTTTACTCTTCTAAGTGCTT
Organism: Steatornis caripensis; assembly: GCA_013398225.1. NCBI lineage: Eukaryota > Metazoa > Chordata > Aves > Caprimulgiformes > Steatornithidae > Steatornis > Steatornis caripensis. The sequence continues at coordinate 257,924 of VZSC01005650.1, forward strand.
AAAGCTGTGACACATGATTAAGTTAAAGTACCCTTGCAAGCTACTAGCTTTTGCTTGAGCTGCCACCCTTGAATATCACTTTTGATGTAAATCATGTTAGCTTGAATCTCGCTGACACATACTCAAGCTAACCTGCAGTTCCTGCAATTCACACACACCCAGGCAGTCTTCTCTGCTCAGCTGACACAGCAGTTTAACAGGTCTGTCACATTTCCTATTATTCAGATTAAAGACAACAACTGCGCTGTTCTCCAAAGAAAAGGAATTTCAAACTTTTGTAAACTCAGAAGGCTTAGGACATGCTGCTAAATTGAATTCCCAGATTTATTACCATTTGTTCATCAAAAAAATGGGGACATTTCATTTCAACAAGTCTGACCATTATTACGTTCAATTCAATCTCTTCAGCATTGCTATATGAGTAAAGAGATGGGGTTTGTTAATTCTTTGAGGTCAAGACACTGTCCTCAAGACAAAGTAATACCTGATCTTTCCCCTAAAACCTCTAGTTCAGGTATTCTTTGAATTTTTCCATTATCATCATAGCACTGGAGAGCTTATCAGGCAGTAACGCTGCCACAGGCAGTCTACGCCATACCATCTTACAGTCAGGTTAACTGTGACCTGACACAGATAACACATCAGTAAATTCATGCCAATAGAGAGGCTTAATTTAGTAATTTGGCCTTACGGATGGCACACGTCTCCATGATTCTCTAAATACAAACGGTTTTGTGTTCAATACACAACAATAGGTTGTTTATTGAATTTGATCTCTCAACACTACTATAAAACAGGCTGGATTTAATTTAAAAGATAAAGGCTGGGCAGAGAATGGATTGAGAGCAGCCCTGAGAAGGACTTAGGCGTGTTGGTTGATGAGAAGCTCAACATGAGCCAGCAGTATGTGCTCACAGACCAGAAAGCCAACCACATCCTGGGCTGTATTACCAGCAGTGTGGTCAGCAGGTCAACGGAGATGATTCTCTCCCTCTACTCTGCTCTTGTGACAGCCCCCCCTGCAGTGCTGCGTCCAGCTCTGGGGCCTCCAACATAAGGACATGGACCTGTTGGAGCGAATCCAGAGGAGGGCCATGAAGATGATCAGGGGGCTGGTGCACCTCTCCTATGAAGACAGGCTGAGAGAGTTGGGGTTGGCCAGCCTGGAGAAGAGAAAGCTCTGGGGAGACCTTACAGCAGCCTTCCAGTGCCTGGAGGGGCCTACGAGAGAGCTGGGGAGGGACTTTTTACCAGGGTATGGAGTGATAGGATGAGGGGTCATAGTTTTAAACTGAAAGACAAGAGACTAAAAGAGATATTAGGAAGAGATTCTTCACAAGGGTGGTGAGACACTGGCACAGGTTGCCCAGAGAAGCTGTGGACGCCCCCTCCCTGGAAGTGTTCAAGGCCAGGCTGGATGGGGCTTTGAGCAACCTGGTCTGGTGGGAGGCGTCCCTGCCCAGGGCAGGGGGTTGGGACTGGGTGGTCTTTAAGGTCCCTTCCAACCCAAATCATTCCATGGTTCTATGATATCTGACCATATCTTTAAAAGTCCCCCTTGAATTTAAGGTGAAACTCCTTTTTTGCAGATACGTAAAGAAAAATTAACATTTTGTATTAAAAGAATCACATATGTTACCTCATAAAAGAATTCTTCCTCTGCATTTGCAAACATTAATTCCTCCTTTTGCAGATTTCTCTCTTCCCTCCTCTTAGAATTGCTCTTCGTGGCTTCTGTAAAGGTCTTGCTGATAAGAACGTAGTAGTAGCACTTTCCACAAGGTTTGTTTGTTCTCTGTGCCTCAGTCAACTCTTTCCTAAAGATAAAAAAAGTCTTTACACATACAGCTTAAAAATACACATTTACATACACAATTTAAATGCTCAACAAATGTGTAAGTAAACCTTATAATGACCTTATCAGTTTAGAAAGGATATTCGTATTGCAGCCTATTCTTTCACAAGTGCTTCATAAAATAGATTTTGCATAAGCATTCCCAGCACTTAAACATACTTTTTGCACTTTAAAACAATAAAAATATGGATGTCTTTCCACACGTCACAAAATAAGCCTTTTTTCCCAGAATCCTTTTCATGGTAGAGTCTGTGAAATCATTCCAAGTGCAACTTTCCTGGAAATACATCACACTATCACTTCCATGAGGAACTGTAACTGAAGAGCCAGAAGACACTCTGGCCCACCCTTGTGGTAAACACGTTGTCACTGCAACACTCCAAAACCTTTAGGACAAAGAGACTGAGACCTGAATCTGAGTTGTGACAAATGCTGTACTAGCGGTAAAGCTCAAAGCTAGGCCTTCAAGAACCTCCTTTCTTTAAAAACCTTACTGACCAACTCTATCGACATGTTTTGTTTCCTATCAGTAATTTTGTAAAGGTCTATTTTATTGTTTAAATGAGCCATGACAGCAGTCAACTTAATCTGATTTCTAATCTCACGTCACACAAGAGAAATAAATACATAAATAAACAAACCGACCTTCATTTAATTACTGGAGTTCCTTATCCAACACAATTTCCTGGTTCTCAACGAACAATATAAGGGCGTATCTCAGTGGATTTATTTACTTACTGTCACCCAGCCTATGATATAAATCCATGAACTGGTAGAGATCAACCAGCACCTAACCTGCTTCACTCATTTACTTTAACCTAATCAAAACACTGCTTGTGGTTTTCATGGGCCATTCATCCACCTTATAAACTTGTCTCTTAATCCAAATCTTCCATTCCAGAGCCAGACATTAACACATGAGCAGAAAAATCCAAGTTACTCATTATCAGCAGGCTATAAAAAGATCTCATTTTTAAGTTTTCCTAGATCAATATGAAAATAATCTGCAATACAATGATAAACTACAATATACACACAGCTACTTCTGCATTAGAACAGCAATATTCTTGAATTACTTCCTCTGTAGTTTGAAAAGCCTAAAGGTATAAAAATTATGTACAAATTAACTAAAGACCTTATATGAGATGCAAATAATTTTTTCTGTTCATGTCTTACATCTATAGTATCACCTATCTTAACATAGTTCTATATGCATAAGATTTCTGAAAAAAATAGGAAGAAAAAGTACTATTCAACACTGTATCAAAAAAACGCGGAACAAACTTACTGAAGTTGTTGGTGCATGGGCAGGGCAATCTGCGGTGGTACGTTAATGAATCTTTCACTTAGTAGAAGACCCACAGGCTTACTACTGTCATTTAGGAGCTTATTCAGTTGTTCAACTACATGCTGTTCACAGCTCTTCTCACATTGACTTAGAATCAGGTCTTTAATTTGTTCAGTACACTGCGTACCCTAAAATCAAAAGGTATATTTTCTTGACATTATAGAACAATTATTTACACAGGAAAACCTTGAACACGAACTTCAAGGGAATACTCTACAGGCCTACTGGCAATTTCCTTAAGTAGTCTCTAAAGCACTGTACAATTTCTCCAAAATTATTTACCAACCCTGAAGCTGAGGGCAAATAAAGGTTCTTAACTGATAGGAATGTGGCTAGGAGCTGCAACACCAGTACACTCAACAGCAAAACTCAAAAGCTGTGGAAGATGAAAGAGAAAAATTACAGAAGGCTGACAGCTCAGTTACCCTGGAACTACTTATTAGACCTAGTTTTAACTCCCTATTTCACTCTCTGCTTTATGTTTGACCTTCAGCAAGTTATGCAGGACTAGACCCAAAAGAAAGCCAAGCAATGTGCAACTTTCAAGACCATAGTCCACCATGGTGGAGTTCAAAATCCTGATGCAGCTGTCTAGGCTTGTTATACAAGGCAGAAAAGCAGGACAAAGTCTCACTTATTACTGTCTAGACGTTAATGAAGAATACCAACCTTCCTTTCCGTTAAGTTCAAGCAGCTTATAAAACCAAAGACTTCATCATCATCTTCATCATCATCACTACTGTCTTCTTGGACTTCTGCTTGCTATTAAACGAAAGAAAAAGGAACAACTCATATTGACGTTCTATTTCCACTCTCTGCAGCATGAAATGTTTTTCCTTCCAGAAGATGCTCTGCAGATGACAACTGTCTAGGTAACCTGTACAAACATGCAACCTACAAATTCTCGTTACGGTTATGAAAGTGCCGTAACATTGCACGTCTCTGTGTACTTAGAGCCAACTATATAGAGTGCCAGGTCATGTACCTTCTACTGCACGATCTCTTGAGAGGCACTAAAATTTGATAGCTCACATACAATAAGCAGCATTGCTTATTGCCATCGGTATGGCAATATCTTAAGCAAACCAAAGGGATGGCAATATCTTAAGCAAAACCTACTGTCTTTAGTTTCTAATGTAAGGAAAGAAACCTGAGAAGTCTTAAAAATCATAGAGTACTAGAGCTTTGATAGAGTGAAACAAAAAGCTCAACAAAACTCTGCAATGAAGAACTTCGGGAAAGAACTGGGAGTCATGCAGTTGTAACATAAAGATCATATTAAACTTGGGCAGAAAAACTGCTGGCACAGGACAAAAAGGGAATGTACAGAAACAATGCCATGCAACATGGTACAACAGCATAACTGTGTCCTGTGGGGGCAGCTTCTTTGGGTTTGAAAGCAATGTGGCCATGACATTCCGAGCACTGTACAGTACCAAACAGCTTCCTTAGCCAGGAGTAACTCAGATGCCCCTGCAGAGTGCTCCACCACCACAGCAGAACGTGTTTGGGACTCATTTTGGGATCTTTCCCTATGCCCAAACAACTCTGCAGAGAAGGAAACTGCATGCAGGATATTTTTGGTCTATATCTCTGTACATTCTGAGAATGTACGGAAACCACAAGGTCCTATTTCTTATGGAGACGGTAACAAACTTCTCCACAGCATTTTCAGCATTACCACTCTACTACACCAAAACTCAGACAGAGAAGTGAAAAGCCTTCCACATGTAAAAAGAAACCAACCAAAATAACAAACCAAATTCCTTGTTTGGCTGAAAGTAGGCATGGAAAATTTCAGCTCCCATAGAAGAATTATTCTCAAAGCAAAAAACAAGAAAGCATACAAATTACAAAGACAGGATCCCCTTCTGAAAGTCTGTTGTTGCCCTTAGTTTACAAACGTAAATTCCGTCTTACCTTGATAATACTTCCAATATGATTCTGTTGTATTAATATATCAGTTAATTCGGCAGTGTTAACAGGAGCTTTTAGAAACAACTGGAAAATAAGAAACAAGTATTAGGAAGTTTTAGGCCTGATGATGTATCACGGGCCACATAACAGAAAACAAAGTCAGTAATTTCTCTATGCAACACACTGTTTCATTTTTAGTTTCCATTTAGTGAGTTTGTTTATTTAACTTCCTTCAAGACAATACTGTAAAGACTAAATCAGCTTCTTAAAGCGCTTGCTCCTCGAGCCTCCACAAGCTGACATTCTGCATAGCCGGTATCCTTTTGAGCCTGGTATGACCTGCATGCTTGCTGAGCATAGGTTTACAACAGAAACAGCCAAAGAAGACTGGAAGCTCCCACCTTGAACAGACACACTACTTCTTTGTCTTGTTTTTTAAGGGCTGAAATTTACAAAGAAAACCCCCAGGAAGCTGATTAACATTGAACAAGGTTTTCTAGCCAGCACCTAACACAAAGAAGATGGAAAGATTATGCACACTGGGGAAGAACAGCCCTATAATTCATTGGGTGAAGTCCTTGAAACCATGGTTTAGGAGACACATGTTCACTGTGGCCATCATTATTTAATCTCTGTGAGCTCAAGCATAGTAAAACCATGAATCAATACAAAACTGTGAACTAATCACTTTGCCTAACTCTTTAAATACTATTCATAAATGGAAATATCAACCAAGCTAACAAGAAAGCAAAGTACCTGTTGTAGTAATTTCTTTATCCCATTATAGTCATTGTCTGATATGGAATGTGCTTCGAATTCAATGTTCACCTCCTATGAAGAAGTAAAATACAGAACATATTTGGCAAGAAGCTATATCAAAACAAAGCTAAACTATAAGAAACTTGAAGACAAGTAATGGTCAACATCAGAAATGGAACTTATTTCCATCTTTCGATAATCTAAGAAATTGTTATAATTTCTTCTGTAATCTTTAGAGCATCTGTGAGAACAACTTTTTAAAACTAACTTACAAATTGTGTTGAGAACAAATCTTTAAACCTTTGTTTCTGCAACCTCCTCCACACAATTAGTTTAATGTAGCCACATAGACTCTTACTGCAGAGAGGTTTGATCCAGGCAGTTAACTCTTAGAACTGCAGGATTGGATTGTAATGCCTAGGCTAAAGATGAAGACTGCTGCAGGCAGTTAAACAATTACATCCAAACCCATACTTCTATTTTCTCAAATCTTAATGGTATCATTGACCCCACTCTCGAGGTCTGTTCAGTAGGCACATGATGAGACCCCATCACAGCAAAACAGAACGTGAACTCCTGCTTCTCCTTTCAGAACAAATGCCATGCACCTACCAAACGTTTTTACTGGTATTCCCTATTACTAGTTCTGCCTGCCAAGGTTGCTCTGCCTACCTGTTCTTCTGTGAACCACTCTTCAAGATCATCCAAACGTACCGTGCCTTGTAATTGCTGGTTTGGATTCCACTTTCTGAACAATCTAAGCAACTGAGCCTTACTTTTGCCACCAACGAAGACTCGTAACTCTCTCCAATCCCATATTGAGGTTACGGTCTTTATTGTCCACTAGGACAACAGCCTTACAGGCCAATTTACAATGTAGAAAACAGGAATACAGCTGCTTTTGAGGGGGAAAAAATATAGATCGAGTGACACACTCAAACGTTCTTTGATGGTCTAGTATAGCAAGGAAGATCTACAGAGGTAATGTATAAGTGACTTTCTCAAGGAGGGTGCATTACTTACTTGAGAAACTACTTATATGAGAAAACAGATTGTATCTTTGCTGTATACAGTATTCACTCCTGGCATCCAGGAACTTTCTGACTGCTTTCAAATCCAAGGATCTCACTGAATGATTAAGCTAGTAAATTCTGAACAAAACACAGCTTACAGTCGTTCTGAATGCTGTGCAAATCACAGCCATAAAATTGATATAAACCACAGGAGTACTAGATGTTCTAACACTGGTTTTGCTTCACGGCTTTTCCACTACCCAAAATAACAGCCTGATATGGGACAGTTTACAAACACTCCAGCTTTCACCTCTTAAATAAAACCAAAGCAAATAAAGACTCATCACGTATTTTGGTGTGCCCTGTCTTGCTACTGTGCCCTTACTCTCCTCCCCTTGCATTGCACCCAAAGCAAAGCAGAAGCCTACAGAGCAATCTGTTACATGCAACAATATTTTGCTACGTACAACAACACAGCAGTGAGCAAAGTGCCTTCTCAGCAACCAGGCCCCAACTGGTGATCATGTTATTGTTCGCAGATCGACAGAACTACCACATGCCCCTTTCCATGCAGCAAATATCTGCATAAATGAAGAGATTGTCCTTTTTCCACCTGAAGTGAAAAGAGGTGAAGGGAAAGGCTAGTATGGCAAAACCGAAAATGCTGAGAATTACACAGAAACAAATACCTTTTAAGTACATGACTTGACAATTTTCTAAGTTTGCACAGATAGACATGTTCAGTACATTTCTTTAACACTAGCAATGCACACCTTGATGTCTCACACAAGAATTGAGGGAAACTCAGTGTATCTTTGAGACACCCTCCTCATTTAGCACTGGTCCGACATTTTCCCTAGCCTTCCTTTTGCTACCAATGCACCTGTAGAAGCCCTTCCTGTTGTCTCTGACCTCCCTTGCCAGATTCAATTCCAAGTGGGCCTTAGCCTTCCTCGTTGCATCCCCACATGCTCTGACACGGTCCCATATTCCTCCCAAGTAGCCAGTCTTTTTTTCCACATCCAGTACGTGTCCATCTTCCCTTTGAGTTCAATCAATGCTTATGAATATCTACAGGGTGGGTGTCCAGGGGACGGGGCCAGACTCTTTTCAGCGGTGCCCAGCGACAGGACAAGGGGCAACGGGCACAAACTGGAACACGGGCAGTTCCCCCTGAGCGTGAGGAAGAACTTCTTTACCGTGAGGGTGCCAGAGCCCTGGCCCAGGCTGCCCAGAGAGGCTGTGCAGTCTCCTTCTGCGGAGAGATTCAACCCCGCCTGGACGCGCCCCTGTGCCCCCTGCACTGGGGGCACCTGCTTTAGCGGTGGGGGGCGCTTGCGGATCTCCAGAGGGCCCTGCCAGCCCCTGCCGTGCTGGGATTCTGGGATTCTGTGAGACTTCAAAACTGAAATACATGTAATACTGATATATCATCCTCAAAAGCTGGACTACTAAATTAAAATAAGCGTTATACTGCAAATTTTATCCAGAGCACAAAAAACTGCAAGTAAAATGCAGTAGTGCAGGGGACACAGACACCATCCTCAAAACCTGTGTCACTTGAGACTCAAGAAAATTCATCCACAAACACAATAAAAAACACTCTCCTACCTACATTATATAGAAATGCTCTTTTATAAGAAAAAAAAAGGATTATTGTCATTGGCTTTAATTCCATACTGTCCAGACACTAGTCCAACGTCTTGTATCAGTTTACAAACACTAAACAGTATGCAAATACTACCAGTTCTACTCAAGAACATCACAAACATATGTTAGCTTAAACTATGTCAGTACCCATTTAATGTGGCACACATTTCTAGCAAATGGTAAATGTGCTTTTCCATCATGTTAGTATGACTGATAACACAATTAAACCTACACTTTTTAACACGACATAGTTTTCAAAAAAGGTAGGGTTTGGTTTTTTGCTAACGCAAGCTATCTAAGGCGTAGTGTAAGAAAAAGGAAGATGATTAACTCAAAGTGAAAGCCTAGTGAAGACAATCAAGTTAGCAAAACATTTAGTTTCAAATGTACCCAGTTAAACCCACAGATACTATTATTCTTTGTCTCTTTTAAGCCCTGTGAAAATGACAGACTGCCTTATCATTCGAAGATTTAAATACGAGCCCAAGTCAGTGCGTATCTCTTCCTTTCCTAGAGCGGACTCCCCCCTCCACACTGTGCTCCACAACTACGTGCATTTTCACATATGTCCAGGTGCAGTTATATACAGACAGAGAGGGCTCTGAAAAGAAATTAACATTTGATTTCCTTGAGGTTTGGCTTTTTTTCTCCCCCTCTTTCTTACACAAGAAGGAACTCAGAGCAAATGCTCTGTGTTAAAAGCCCACAGACGGCACGTATGGTCCGGCTGCACACAAGGGCCGCGGCTGCACAACCGACTGCGGCCTCGGGAATCCCAACGTTTAAGAAAGAAGAAAACAGAAAAAAAGTAAGACTCTCAACATCGACTCACCGAATGCACTCCACATCACCGATTAGCGACGTAAGCTAACGTGTTACCTACGCTTCAACACAGGAACCCACGGCCCCACGCTGGGCGCCGACCCACGGGTGCCTCGCAAGAGTCTTCACATGGGGACAATCCCCGCCCCCCCCCAGCTTCCAGTCACGGCTTCCTGAGCCCGGCTGCTTTGTTTCTACCGTTTTACGATTTGTTTCGGTCACAGTGCACCCACAGAGGAGGGGAAGGCACCGAGGGCCAGTAAGGGCAGGGCAGGGCAGGGCAGGGCGGGCGGAAGCCCCGCGCGAAGGCCGCGAGCGCCGGGAGGGGCCCCGCTTCCCCCGCTCACCTCATCGACCCTCTCCTCCTCGGAGTCCGACTCGTCCGACTCCGACCCCGATCCTGACCCTGACTCCGGCTCCGGCTCCGAGCCGCTCTCCCCGGCGCGGGGCTGGGGCTGGGCCCGAGCCCGCCGCTTGGCCGGCGTGGCCATGCTGCCGCGGTGCGCAGGCGCTCCGCAGCCGGAAGGCCGCGGGTGAGGGAGCGGCCGCAGGCAGGCGCGGTGCCCGGTCGGGGCCGCCCGGCTGCCGGCGCTGAGTGCCGGGACGAGCGCGGCCCTGCTGCTCGCCGTGGGGCCGGGATCCTGAGCAGGGCCCCG
>VZSC01005650.1:270885-293634 GCA_013398225.1 Steatornis caripensis
TGTGGGAGACAGTGTCAAAAGCCTTGCTGAAGTCAAGGTAGACACTGCTCTCCCCTTATCTATCCAGCCAGTCATGCCATCATAGAAGGCCATCAGATTGGTCGAGCAGGATTTCCCCTTGGTGAATCCATGTTGACTACTCCTGATAGTCGTCTTCTCTTCCATGTGCTTCCAGTATGAGCTGTTCCATCGCCTTTCCAGGGATGGAGGTGAGACTGACTGGCCCGTAGTTTCCTTGGTCTCCTTCTTTATATTTTAATTGAAGGCACAGGGATGTTGAATTTTACTGAGTGATACTGTGAATGGGAAGCATTTTGATTATGTTTGTAAGCGTAATATTCTGAATATGCAATGTGACCTAAAGTGACCCTTCTTCTAAATTGAGCTGGACTTAAGTAATGTGGACTCAGAGAAATAGCACCAAGCTGGTTTTAGCCTTCAGTCATGATGTAATGTCTCAGACACTACACTTGTTGCTCTTCTGGTTTGTTAGTTGGGTGGTTCCCTAACCTCAAACTGACTAATACAAGTTTTTCTTCATCTTTATGTCTGTATGCTCAAGACGGAAAATCTGTTGTCCTCTTATTAGCTGTTTGCAAGCCTAATGGGTTTTAAGTGGTATTTTTGTAACATTTTCAGAGCAATCTGTACAGGGTTGTTATTGGTGCTCAGGCAAACAAAGTGGTTGTTTAGTGAGCCCTAAGTGGGTGGCCAGCATCATCCTATAAACAAAGACTTGGCAGTGGAGAGCTTATTAAGGTTATTCATAAACGTTCTCTTTTCCAGATATAGATTGAGCACTGCTGGACTCTGCTAAGTCCATTCATTGATCTATATAGAAACTTCTAATGGTCGTTTAGAAGTTTGTGCATACGTCCCTTGATTAAATACATAATAAATAAGATATAATTTATAGATAAAGTGTATAAGATATGTGAAATACATCTTTGTATTTTAAGTACTTCCCTCAGAATACATCAAAAATTAGCGAAGGTGCTGCATGTCTTGCTTATGCGCTTTCTCTTAATGCTCTTTGATTCAATAGCAATGTTTGTCAGGGCTCTTGACTCTAAGTGCATTTAGTAGAAAGCTAGCTTGTTTGGAAAATTGTATTTCAGTCATTTGTAGGGCACTCCTTGGTAACATTTCAAGGGCACAAGTAAACCAGTAATGTTACGGTGTTTCTCTTACCATTCCTGGTGCAGTGAAACCCATGCATCACTGCAGCAAGTCACAAAAAGTTCTCTGAATGTTTTCTCCCCACGAAAACAATCCCTTATGGAGTTTTAACTTTTTCACCCTTTGAATGTATATTGGCATCTTTTTGCTTTGAAAATGCGCTCATCTGCACTTGTCCCGCTTTGGGATCTTGCCTGCCTTCTCTCCCGCCTGCCTGTTAAGATGGCGTTTTGCCCCAACTTACGGTGGTCATGGGACACACGCTTGCTACAGAAGTGTTGGGTGTGATGCTGTGGCATTTGGAAATGGCTATATTCCACCAGGTTTCATTTGGTCACACCTGTCACCAAATCCGTGTGAACCTGTCTGAACTGTGTAGGCAGAAAGAACCGAACGGTCTGAGAGGTTTATGGCCGCTGAAAAGGAGATTGATTTTTTTCCGCAGTAAACCCAAAAGCAGTCAGAGCATAGGTGCATACCAAAATACATGTTATTCGTGAATGCACAAACTTGCAGATTCTGTAGGTCAGTTTTGTCTTCTGCTGGACGCTTGCAGCCCCTTTCTGGAGCCAATAAACGAGCTGCCTTCTGGCAGTATTGAAAATAAGCCAGGGTCTTCTAGGAGGGCCAGGGCTGTGCAGTCTTGCTCTTTTTACAAGTGAGCCAGATGGCTGAGTCCAAAATACTGCTTGTATGATTTCTTTGTAGAGGAGGCACTAGGTAATTGCATCTTGCAGTACTTAATGATACTTTATGACTTTGTAATTATTCTTTGGTTTCAGTGTGTATTTTGTATGCAGGATCTAAACAAAATAATTAATTTGATTATCATAAGTCACCTTGTTAAGCATGGATGTTTACCCATTTCTTATTGTTATTCACTACTTGACACAGTAATAAGGCATAGCATGGGAAGTTAATTCATTTCTAACTACCTAAAGTAGTTAATTAGAAATCTCCTTTCCCCAGGTGTACCTGAATTAACTCTCTCATGTCATCTGGGGTTTCATTCCAATACTTTTGGAAATTGCTTTTTCCAAAAAGTGTTATTGTTATCTTGTATTATACAGTTTGGAAGGATTCTTTTTTTTTTTCCCTTACATGTATATTTTGATGACTTCATAATGTTATTAAACGTTACATATTTTGGAGATAGGTGTGGTACATTAGAGTTAACATCAATTTTCTTGATGCTGTTAGACTGTGAGAGTACTAGTAGAAATGCAGGCGTATCATACTTGGAGCATAAGCACTGAAGCTAGAGTTATAGTAAAGATTGTTAGTAACTTCAGTATCAGAACTACAATCTGTACTACAAAGAACCATGTGCAAACTAGGTTTTTATAAGAATGTTGGGTTTTTTAAAGTGAAGACCATTACAGTATTAAAGTGACTGAGAAAAGTCACTGAGCCCTTCCTCCTTCAAGGTAGTAGCAACTGGATCCTTAAAAGTGTTTGGGAGTCTTCTGAAACCCATGGATGGGATCTACTCTGGCGTTTGCTCTAGTTTGAACTCAGTGACAGCATGGCCCTCCACAAAGTCCTTGTTTCTCCTTCTGCGCACGTTTTGAGTCATTCCCATTGCCTTCACTGGCCTTGGGGTTTCGGAACTGCAAAGCCCTGCCAGTTCCCATTGTGTCAATTCTGAGCGCTGGAAGTCTTGTGGAAATGAGCACTTCCATGTCTAACAGTAAGACATTCAGAATCAAACACCTAAATTACGACACCACATTTTATTAAAAGCCTAAATTAAAAAATGAAGTTTAAAATCCACAAAATTAACATAGTATCGCAGTTGGATATTGAGTTCCTGGGGTGGTTTGCTTTGGTTGCGCCTTTCACCACCTGCATTTTGCAGTGCTTCTGGCTACACATGTGTGACACTGAGTTCTGGTTACTGCTACCAGACCCTGTTTTGTCTACTGTTGGCTAAAGCTGCCTTTTTTAACTCCCTCCTCTCCCTCCTCTCCCTCCTCTCCCTCCTCTCCCTCCTCTCCCCTCTTTTCATTTTTGTCTGAACAGATTTTTTTGTCTTTGATGAAGTTTGAGGATGTTAATGCACACCATGCAAATGACTACAATTTAAGATTTTTTTGTACATTTGAATATTCATAATTATTAATTTGAAAGAGAATTTGCTATTATGTAATCCATCAGGAAAGTAACATGTAGATAATTAAGATAAATGTGCAGTTAGAGAATGGATTTCTGTTTGTTTCTATTATTGCATTTCTTTATTTTGATGCTTAGTGGATTTGCTTAGGTGTTGTGACAGGCTTTGAATTCAGCGCCAAAGTCAACTTTTAAGGAACTGAGAACTATCATCTGCCATTTTAATGGCAGAATATATTTTTTCAGTCCTGCCTTGATATATCAAAGAAGACATACGAATATTATATGTATTATATTTCGATGTATAAATTATGTATATACACACACAAATATGTTTGTATTTTTTTAAAAAAAAATTCAAACACTGCCCTGCACGTGTTTTTCCCCATGAAAAGGGTGAGACCTCAAATGCATCAAGTTACATCACTTGATACATAAGCCCTTGCATATTCATTATGATGAGCATAGGGTGGAAACTAGTGTGAAAATTAATAGAATGGAGTAAGTTTTTATAAATAGGAGCTTATTACCTTGCTGAACTGACTGCATTGTAGGGGTTGCTACTTCCTTTGCAAAATGTCCTCCTTGAAAATGTATGCTCCTTGATGACTTCCATTATAGTCTCTCCCTTAAGCAGTATTATCTAAAGACAGCAGGGTTATTTGTTGGCCTTATCAGGGTGGATATTCATGCCCAGAGAGTGTACCTTAACTGCTTACTCATTGTATAGAGAGCAGTGCAACTGTTAGCAGCACAGTTTCTTTGAAGCTGAGCTGTTGAAGTCACTGTTCAGTGGAAAGCCCTCTAGATCTAATTTAGATAAATTGCTTTCTTGTATTTCAGAGTTCTTTTGCAGTTATTTGGTAAACAATGAAGGTTCTGTTGCTGAAGGATCCCAAAGACAAAGATTCAGGACCAGATCCGTATATGAAAGTGAGTAAACTTCAAAAAAAGTAAAGAATTGTGTTACTTCACTATCAAGTAATAGTATCATGCATTCTGCAAGATAGACGAATGTAACTGTTTCAAGTGAAAAATGTGCTTAATCAAAATTAGGAGTGCATGTCTGAAATTATGCTAAGAAAAAATATGTCAGAAAATTTGCTGTTAGTGAAAAAATTATTTTAGTTATGGGGCATTTGTACTGAATTCACTGTTGAAGCTCTCAGCAAAGTACTGCTGTGAAAACAATTTCATTTTAATTAATTAATATTGATTATTTTGATACGGATAGAATAAAGATTACAAAATGTGTCAGTAGTCTTACTAGGAAGGTAATGTGAAAAAGAGGTCACCTGTTGCTGTTGTCCTTTCTCCTGTTGCGTTTAGTCATGTGAGTAGGTCTTACTCGTAAGAGCAGTTCTATTGACTTTAAAGAATTACGGACATGTGCAGGAATATTTGCAGGACTAGGTGATCCTTTGTCACTTAGGAACTTCAGAGTTACGTGCTGGTGTATACCATTAACTATTCCGTAGCTATGCAGGAGGCCTCAGTTCCACAGCTGTTTGTTTAGTATTACGTTGTAATACCAAGTAACTAACAAAACCAAACTAGATTCGCTAGTAAAAGCAAACAAGATGTGTTTGTATTTTACTTAGTAAAAAGAAATATTTGTGCTTAGTCAATTCTGTGAAAAATAAAAACATACTGTTTGAAATCTATTTCAAGAACTGTAAACTTGTTTTTTCACAGGCATTAGGATTATACGGATTTGAAGCAACTTTGATTCCAGTCCTGTCATTTGAATTCATATCTCTTGAAAGCTTATTTGAAAAGGTAAGTTTTAAATTATTTCAGTTGTCTTACATTTCAACAGAATTTAGGCCATGGTTGCCAAGATGCTGTGTCTTGTCTTGATTTAATAATACTGCTGCCCTCTGTGGTACCTCTTCTTGTGTTTCCACAAACAATATTGTATGCAATACAATATTCTAAACAGCACAATACAGTATTGTATACAACATCAAGTATGTTGCCCATACTTCTTAAAGAATTTAGTTGGTCAGATAGAATTCCCAGTGAGACTGATGGAGCATAGGTAGTCACAGGTATTGTGGCATTTTCTCACTACAAAAAATAAGGAGGCTGTAGTGGCAACTAAAGGTTACCTGAGGTTCACCCTTACATTGTACTGAAATTGTGTACTGCATCTCCTAGTTAGATGAAATAAAATTGCACAGTCGGTGCTCTCTCTCTACTCTTTCTTCAATGTATACATTTCATTTTAAAATGTTGAAAAGATTTTCCAAGAGAGGTTCCATTTATTGACAGTCTCCAGCAGCACTGAACTTTATTAGGTGTTTGAATGTCTGGTGATCTGCATTTACAAGTGAGCCAAGAACATTTTTTCTTTCTTTGTACGGATCTTTGAGAGCTGTTTTGTAATCTTAACAGTTCTTCCAGGGGGCAGGGTGCAAGGAGCTGTCTGGGTCATACCCTCTGTGTTACTACTAGGAGTAACAGTTCATTTCGCTTGTGTGACTTTCTAAGTACCTCGTATGTTGTTTACCCATCCTTCCATCTCATTTCAGTGACAGGAATCCTTGTCTGTTCCTACAGATTCTCAGAATTATTATAAACTGTGCAAGTTTTTTTCTGAATGTGAGATTTCTTACATGTTTCTCTTAGAAATACTCTGGCTACTGATAGTAATGAAATATTTGCCCTTTTCACTTCCAGACGTTTATTGGAGCTGTTCTGTTCTTCACAAGACTGTAAAGAACTGATCCTTTTAATTTATTTACTCATTTTTTATTTACTTCTTAAATTTTCTGTTTATAAGTAGCTCTCTCATCCAGAATGCTATGGAGGCCTAGTTTTTACCAGTCCAAGAGCACTAGAAGCCATCAAGATATGTTTAGAAGAGAATAGTAAAAATGAAGGTAACTGCATATTTCTATTCCTTGGTCATTCTGTTTCAGTATTTTGTGAAGTTTGTAATTTTATTTCACCCACCAGTAGGTGTTTGAAGTATATATTTTTTAAAAAAGCGGTATCTCATAGTTCTTTTGGGATCATAAAGGCCTCATGCTAAATCGAGCTTTTATAGGATTGGTTTTTTGCAATAACACTGTTGATAGAAATTAAAGGAAAGAGCTTTTGGTGCAAGTTACTAATCTGTGGGAGCTTTTTCAGTTGTGGTTATCTTTGCTAAAAAGAGTTGTAAACAGAACCCCATGCATGAGGAAGATTTTGCTGCAGTGTCTAGTTTTGCTCACTAACCCCTTTCCTCCCTTAAAGAGGAACATTTTGTAGAAACGGGCCACTGCTACTTTTATGTAGACTTCACATGGAGTCTTACAGAAAAATGGATTTCTCTGTCTTGAATATCAGATTTATCAAGTGAATTAAGCTTTAGCTAAAAAGCAGTGAAGAAATGGTGATACATAAAAGCCAACAGATTCGTTGTAAGAATCCTGCAGGATGCTAAATAGAAATTACCATACCAATGACCTATCAGATCCTTGTAAACTCTTCTTGTGCTAAGTGATCACTTTCAGCTTTGAGTTTCTGTGTTTGCTTGAATTGTATCATTACTTTATCTGCTTCACGTTTAGGCTGTAACGATACTACTCAGTGTATGATGAGTAAGGTGACGCTCTTGAGTAAGCAGTACATACACTGTCAATTTATTTTAGCATTTTCGACATCAGAGGGCTGTATTTCAGGATTCTTGGTCAAATGTAATCTCTTTAGATATCTAGAGTTCATCCCTAGCCTTGATTAGGAATTTTGGGAGCTGCTGAAATACATATTTTAATCAATAAAATGAGTCTTTAGTTGCTGTTTTGGTTCCTTTCAAATGTAATAAATCCTTTTATTTTTCCTTCTTTAGAATAATTTCCTCTGATTTTTTTTTTTTGCTCTTGTAGTTTCTGTTTCTTAACCACCACCACCATCCCCCCCCCGCCCAAAGAATATAGAAAGGAGCTCAGTGTCCTATGCTGTACTGTTTTAAGACAAGCTAGTAAGATTTAGGGTATCTATTTTTGACCCATTAGGATTTCAGACATAGGGATCAGGTAGCTGGATCCAAGAAATGTAATCTATAACATACTTGCTACTTGAAGGAGGAAAACCATTTCCTGGTAGTCTTATTTTGGTCACTGGTATATTTGATTTCTGAGCTGATAACTTATTTTTGGCATATGTTTAAAATATAATCAGTTTCTGTAGGTTTTTTGTGTAAGAAATTGTTGCATTATAGCGTACTGTAGTTTGCGTGTCTAAATCTCCCTTTGTACTATGTGCTGTTTTTTTCTTATGAATTTTGATGCTTTTTTAAATTCTTAATGACAAAATATAAATGAACATTGCAAGTTGCGTGTGCAACTGGCACAATTGCGTACAAGTTTGCGTGTGCGATCTGGCATAGGGCAAGTGCATATTAAAAGTGCTACTTAACATAAGCAGCTAAGAACTGTTTACTCAAACTAGGCTTTTAAAAACATGTTGTAGACTGCTATTTACACAATGAAAAAATCCATTAAAAATTAATTTTCTACATCCACATTTGCTGAAATATGTAGTGGAGTATTAGTTGTTATTATTTTGCTGTATTTGTAGATTAAACAGAACTCCAA
This sequence comes from Steatornis caripensis, assembly GCA_013398225.1. NCBI lineage: Eukaryota > Metazoa > Chordata > Aves > Caprimulgiformes > Steatornithidae > Steatornis > Steatornis caripensis. The sequence continues at coordinate 278,763 of VZSC01005650.1, forward strand.
ATGCTGATTTAAAATTCATGTTGTGTTGCCATGTGCTTAAATTTAATTTAATGTTTTTCAGCCTGGTCAAAATCTCTTAAACAAAGATGGAATACCAAACCAGCATACGTGGTAGGAAAAGTTACAGCTTCTCTAGGTAAGCTGGGGTTTAAGAAAAGAAATCTTAGATAAATCTGTCTTGTAACTACAATTTTTTTAATATTAGCTGCTGTTCAAGGGTGCTTAGAAGAAAATATAGATAAGTTTTATGAATGGATAATTTTGAAAACAAGTAATGGCATATGCATTAGAACTGTATGTGCTTACTTCATCTAAGGATCTAGCTTCTGTTTTTCATTACTTTTTTTGTAATGTGATGGTGAGTACTTTAAAAATTTGGTAAAAAAAACAAACCACCTTTAGTCTTAATTTCCGTGTGTTTTTTTTCAATCACTTTGGAAATGAAATTAGATGAAGGGTTTTATAACATGATTGACTGAGGCTGTACAAAGTGTGATGCGCTGGCCCTCCGTTCCCTCAGTGTTCCTGTGAGGCATTTGCCAAGCAGAAGTCAGCAATGTACATCTCCTTGACTTCAATGGGTCAGCTGCTTTATCTGTCTCAGCACTGGTTTTAATCTGATGCAATACGTATTTTATGTGCATAACAGAAATGCAACGTAGATTTTAGTTCGTGAAAGCCTTTCTTACTGTAAAATTGCGTTGTGGCTTTAGCTTTTCCACTGAACCACATAGGAAATACTATGAAAAGATTAGCATTTGAGAATGTTAAGAGTCTTGATGTTTTTCCGCTTCTAGTCCAAAAATAATTTGGGTAAGTACTGGCTACCTCTAGAAAACATATTTTTTCAGGCAGGCTGGTAACAACACTGGATCGCAACTGGCGACACCTAACAAACCTCTTGAATCAATTACGTCCCAAATTAGTTAACTGCTCAGGGATTCATTTTATCCCTGCTTACTTGCTTAAATAAGAGCAGTGTTATACTCTCAGATTTTTCCAGTAGGATTGCAGCCTTCACTGCAAAGAACAGCGATACACTTACCGGGAAGCTAGCTGCAACCAAACCATGTCAGGAACTGCAGCCCATTCAGCGTAGTCAAACAGTGCTTTCTGTTTCACTGCTTCAGGTATGAGAGTCTAACAACTCTCCAGCAGCTTAGCTGTTGAATTCTCCACAGAGTTCTTAATTTGTATTTTTTTTTTGTATTTGTGCTTTTTCATGTATGTCTTTCTAGAGCCAAAATCGAATTTTTAATAGCATGTTACTACTTCAAGTGCTCTAATTGTTTTTGCTTTTCAGAGAAGTATTTGTGTGCTTGGATCAAGTTGTGTCTTTTTGTGTCTCGGATCAAGCTGTGTCCTTTTCAGCCCATGTTTCTGTGACGGTAAGTCTGAATTGTTCTCATTGATTTCAGTGTTTTTCTTTGTTGTTTTTGGTTATAGTGGAAGAAATTGGCCTTATGCCACAAGGAGAAAAGTCTGGAAATGCTGAAAAATTAGCCGAATATATTTGCTCAAGTAAGTATCTAAAATCTTCTACTTAAATAAAGCTGATGTGCTTTCCATTGTTTCAGAATTTCCTATAAATAAAAGCGAGTGCACACTGAAGCATAGAAGTACATACTGCGTGTATCTCTTATAAGTAGAACCCAGAAATTCAACTGGGAGTGTGGGTGATATCTCTAAAAGATTGTAAAAAATACTTTGAAATACCTATACAAAACATTAATTTACATGAAATGTTAGACTCTGTAACTGATTAATGATACTATATGATTCAGTCGACCAAGGGGGTTTTTTTGACTAAAACATCAGAGCTGTAATGATTGGAAATTGCTGCTTAATCATAAGATTTAAATGATCGTGACTGGAGGTGTGCTGATTCTCTGTGAACTTCCAGTGACCTGACTTTCCCCGCTTCAAACCCAGACGCTCGGGATTTTTCACCATGCCATAGTTCAAAGTAGATAAGGGAATCTCCTTTCCTGAGAGTGAACACATGGTTTCAGAGGAATCTTTTTGAGCACCAAAGGACAGTGGTTTTGAAAAAGCTGCAGAAAGGGTTAGTTAAAATGCTGGTTTACATTTTGTTTAACCATTTTGTTACGGTTAAAGCTGTAATGCTGATCTGTTTGCTGCTTCTAAATGTGTTGTCAGATTGTTAGGTAATTTTAAAACTCTGGTTAGTCTNAAACTTCGAGTGACCTGACTTTCCCCGCTTCAAACCAGTTGACGCTCGGGATTTTTCACCATGCCGTAGTTCAAAGTAGATAAGGGAATCTCCTTTCCTGAGAGTGAACACATGGTTTCAGAGGAATCTTTTTGAGCACCAAAGGACAGTGGTTTTGAAAAAGCTGCAGAAAGGGTTAGTTAAAATGCTGGTTTACATTTTGTTTAACCATTTTGTTACGGTTAAAGCTGTAATGCTGATCTGTTTGCTGCTTCTAAATGTGTTGTCAGATTGTTAGGTAATTTTAAAACTCTGGTTAGTCTACTTCCTCTTTCTTTTTTACAATAATTTGTTAAAACTTCTGATAGTATTAGGCTTTAAGCTTAGGGACTGATTGTTTTTTGAGTGGATGGGTTGGTACAAGCTGTGAAAAAAGAGGCTACGTTTTTTTACAGCCTGGGTTACAGAACTTAGGTGAAAATGTCGTAAGCAGGAGCTGCCAGCGCAATGAGTTTGACCTCAGAAGTTCTGACACACGTGGTGGCATTCCAGGGGATCCATGACTGAGGTGCATGCTGCCTTCAGAATGTCTGTCCTCCGGCTGGCAGGAACAGTTATCAAAAGAAGTCGGCAGAATTAGTCCCCAGTCTCGCCGAAACTCGCTGCTAAAGTAATCTCTGTACCAGATGAAAATCACATCTAAGGTTCAGTATCTCAGCAGCCACCTGTTAACTGGCAGACCCTTCTCTGTACTTGTATCGGGCCTGGGGTGCCTCCCGGCTCAAACCAGGACAGTGAGGAAGCAGGGAGCTGTATAGTGGAGCCTCATGTTGAAATTAGGGAGTAGCTTTCAGTCTCATACAGAGGTATGTCCTTTGCTGAGGGACTTCCTGCCCACATTTAAAAAGGGAAACGGAAACCTTCATCCAGAGGCTCATGCAGTGTCCGCCAATTGATCAGAGCGTGACCAAAGCTTGGAGAAGCCGTTATTCAGCCAGTGAAGGAAAATAGTCTGCCTTTGGGTAACCCTAGTCAGAAACAACTGACAATCAGTGCAAGTATTCTAGATGTAGGATGAATTGTTGTATCTGCTGGTTTAAAAGCCCTGCTGCTGACCACACTTTATGAACTTGCTGAATAAGGCGCTAGGTGCTGCAGTAGTGGGAATGATGTCATGTTATTTTTGGCTGTTAGGCGTAATGTTAGATATGAAAGAGTGTTGATTAGCAAAGTCTGTGTAGTAGCAGAGACTTACGTGTAAAAGGAAAATTGATTGGAGCTGGCAAGTATTGGTTTTTATGGGCAGAGTGCTCTGTGATTCATTGGCAAATAAAATATCTTAACTACATGGAATATTTCATGATAAAAATGATAGTTGTCAGCACAAGATTAAATAATAAATTCTGAAAATTAAAAACGAAATTTTCAACACAAAATGTCATAAGTGAAGAATAACCCATATCTACTCTTCAACAGATGTTTTAAAACAAAGACATATTTTAGCTGATTTTTTAGGGCTAGGAAATCTAGTTTCGGTAGTGAATTAAAGTTTACCAGTTTGCAGACGGTGGGGGTTTTTTTGAGAAGGAAAACGAGAAAAATACCTGTCTCTTCTGTTGTATGAATGTGAAAAAACCTAGGATCGGGCCTAAAGAAAATAGGGCATGTAATACCAGGGGTGGAAAAATTCCTCGATGGTGAGCCTGCGGCTGGTGTGGTCACTGCATCGTAATGTCTTCTGGGTTGTTTTCTCAGTCCGGTGGAGGATCAGCCTGGCCCTTCCTCTTCCCGCGGGAGCTGCTTGGTTCACAGACCCCGTTACGCTGTGCCTGCACACACTCCTGCTGTTAGGAGCTGGCAGTCACAGAGGGAGCCAGACAAGGAACAGCACTTTCTGGTGACAGCATAGTTCAATCCAGAGCCAGCAGCAGCTTCTGATAGCTGCCAGAGGGAAGGAGACATCTGTGTGTTCTGCAGCCTTTTACATAGCATATCTCAAGGGCGGTTCCATACCTGAACCCCAGCAGGCTATTTAAATTAACGCAGTGCTGCAACACTTCCATTATCCTTGCAAAAATGACTGCCTTTGAATACCCTTCAGTTTTGATAACCGACCAGTGAATTTCAATCATTGGAGACTGCCTGCTGTTGATACATATAATCATACTCAGTGATTTATTGGATTGTGCATATTTATGCACTCTCAGTTTATCAAGTGGTTTATAACAACCTCTGAAGTACAGATTGAATTACATCGTGTTCCCTATTATGTATATATTTGGTATTGTTTATACATAAAATGATACTAGCTCTAAATTTTTGTATCATCACAATTTATTGTCAGGATACAAGTAATATCTGAATGACACTTCTTTTGTTATTCACCTTCTGTGGTGTGGTCCCCACTTCAGCCTAAGTGACTGGGAAAATAAAAGAATTTATTCCTGAAGTAGCTAGCTGGCTTTACTCTCTTTTCAAAGCAAATATTTTTTTAGGTTTTTTACAGTGTAACATTTACGTTGATTACAGAAGCAGGGATACCATTAAAGCCAGTGCTTGTTGCATTGTTTGGGCCTACTAAGGAGTTTTTCTGTTGTTTGTAAACACAAGTCAAGAAGAATTAGTGTTTCTTTACAGTTATCACATTGACATTTCAATTAACTGACTTGAGTTGGAGGAGGATTAATGCTGAACTACTTAGGTTTTATCTTATTATTTTAAAATCTCTTTTACATTCTATCCCAAGTTCATTCGTCCTTCCTGTGTTGATTACAAGGATATCTATAGTTTCTAATAAAACATCAGTGTGCATTTAGGACAGTTACATACATCTGCGTTGACTCCTTCTAGGGTCTTCCCAGTTGATGTTTACTACACTATCCTTTTTTTCCCCCCTGAGGCATCTCTGACACTTACTGTTATAAACCAAGAATCTACTTCCAGCACTTAAAAAAAGAGCATTTATTTTTCTAGTAGTCATCTCTTAAACATGTGTATTAACATTTCTGAGTTAATAGTAAAATAATGTGTTGAGGAACTCTGATTTATTTTGAAAGATGAATGCAGCATTGTGTGCAGCTGTGTAGAATTTCATCTTGAAATTTTCTCTGTATTTGTTATTTATAGGAAAGGAAAAGTCTGTGCAAAACAAATCTGCTGTTAAATTCCTATCCAAACAATTTAATTCTTCCTTGATTAGAATGCTCTTTATCTTTTGCAAAGCATCAATATTCACCTTTATTAGATAAAATCTAGTAGTGAAAAACTTTCCATAACAATTAGTTTAAGCCCTAAACCCAGCACGTTATTGCGAATCTCATCTAGGCAGTGCTATTTCATTCTTCCCGAGCCTGGTGTTTGCATTCACAACGTGATGATTACTGTCAGTGTTTGCACTTTCCTGTCTCTGGCGCGTGAGCGCACGCAGAGTGCCCGGGGACAGGGTGGCCACGTGATGGAGGGGAGGTGTAACCCAAGCGACGGCGACATGAATGCTATTACCTGGTGGTATTTTTGAAGCAGAATTTGTTTACTCATCTGATAATGTATTAGGAACATACGAAACCTATGGAATCCCAGGTGTATCATGTCCTACCAGAGTTAAGTTATAAACAGCCCTGTGTCAGAAAGGCCCTTCCAAAATCTGCTTTCACATGTTGGCAGTGTAACAATAATGAAGGTTGGAGGTCACTTCCATTTTAAAGGACAAGAGCAAGTGAGGATATCCACTTCTACGCTAGCAATGGAAGTAGAATCATTTTTGCTTGGGGAAGTAAGAAAATTAGACTTTCAGATAGCGTGAAACTTTTCGGCAAAGTATCTCTGTCCTCTTCTTTGTCTGCCTGAACATCCTTTTATATAGAGCGAGCTGTCACGTAGCCTGTGGGACTAAGATTTTAAATATACAGTCAAGGAAGAACGTGTTACTGAGGAGGAGGCGATAACTTGCACAGTACTTGTTTTGCTTTGTAGAATGGCAAGGGGAATAGAAACTCATCTTTCGTTAGATCTTTTTAGCCAATGTATTCATATTATAGTTAGGGAATATTTTTTAATTTACATGCTAAGTAGCCTCCGTCCTCAGAATTGTGGATGCAGTTGCACTGCAAATGTTTTCAGTTATCTTAGGGCTGTGATGAAGCATGTGGCATTTACTGCAGCATTCAACATTCGATAACTTTAAAATATATTAAATATATCATATTTACTCTTTAATAAAGACATACGTTAATTAAAGCTTATGTTTGTGTGTTTACAGGAGAGGAACCTAATTCCTCAGCTCTTCTTTTTCCTTGTGGAGCCCTGAAAAGAGAAGTACTTCCTACAGTTCTTAGAGAAAAAGGTTGAGCTTCCCTTGGAGCCTCATTTTAATTAGCCGGTTATGAGAGAAGTTGTATATATATAAAGCTTGTGAACCGAATTTGGATAAGTAAAAATTGAATTTGCTATTACGTTGGCTAGAAGTTAGAGGATGGGAATAAAAACTGTGAGGCTGGGTTGCTGCCCACAGCTCTGGGATTTAGCTGGAGCGTGACCTTGACCAAGGTTATTTGCCTTGTTCTCCACTTGCGTTCTCTTCTGTGAGATGGAAGGTAACTTATTCCCGGGAATGTTGCAAGACCTGCCAGTTTTCCAGTGTGCTTCGAGGTCCTCTGATTACAGATGCGTTAGTATACCTTGCAACTCTAGGAATACCTACAAATCCTTCACAGATTTTTACTTTATCTTTTTAGCCTAAAATAGTACACTTAAGTGCAATTAGTATGTTGAGAGTGTTTTATTGAAATAATAGATATCAATGAAGCCCTCTTTAATTATGAATGTATACCCTGATTCTAGGTGTACCTCTGGAAAGCCTTACTGTTTATCAAACAACCCAACACACTGACCTGCAAGAATCTTTGAGCAGTTATTTCTCACAACAGGTATTGGATGCTGATGTAATTTGAGAATTTTTGAGATATATAACAACACCTAGCAGAATATGCTCTTTTTTTTGGGCTGTCTGTAAATGATACTTGTGGTGATACAAGAATATTCTGCACAGGCTTCTTATTTTGTTTCCCTGTTGACTACCAAGAAAATCCCTTAGCAAAAGTTTCACACAGCGAGCGGGAGTCCCTCAGTTACTTGTCATGGCAGTTGTAAACAAGCCTAAAAGATGCAGTGCCTCCCATTGAAGGAGAAAACAAAACCTTTCACGTTTTGTCTAACTTTCCAAATAAATGTATGTTTCAGAATTGCTGGGAAGTAACTGCATATGTGGTTACATAGTCAGGTTATTCCTTTGAGCTGGACAAGACTGCTCTTTAAGTAATACCATGTCAGAAATTACATTTAGCGAGGATATTTATTGAACAGCTTTATTAATAATTTTTTATAGTGTAATTGAAGTATCACTGGACATGTTTGCTATGTATTACAAATCAGAATCCCGTAGTCATCTGCCCTACACAGTTTCAGTGTTCCTTCTCTGATTAGCTAATCTGTGAGTGTACTAATGATCTCATTTTAAGTGCTAGAATTCCAAGTGGCATGCTGTGACAAGTGTATTGAGATATATTTGCTAGAATTATTAATGTTTTTCTCTTTTTTAAACCACCTAGTAAACATCATTAAGCAAAGATCAGTATGTAGTAAAAGATTTGAAGGTACTATCAACTGCTTTTATTTTTTCAAGACAGGTTGTCTGAATTTTCCATTTGTAGGAGCCTACATGATATCTAGGATTAATTTTATCCAAAACGCAGCCTTTCCTTCTTACAGAAACTTGGCCTGCTTGAGCATGTTGCACCTCCTTGTAAAATCTGTGCATTAGTGTCTTGTTAAATGACATCGTGACGTTAAAGTTCTTTTTCAAGAGGTCCTAAAAGGTTGTGGCATGAGCAGTCTAAAAGTGATGCATTGTGGTATCCTGGTGTTGCTACGTGGGTGTTACAGTTCTGAACCCCATGGTTTTTAGTTTATAGCAGATATAAGAGTCAGTAGTACGTATGCATTTTGTAACTTTCTGAACTTTTCTTACGGAACTCCTTGCTTGCCGCAATTAGATGTTAGTTTCAGTGTAAAGCTGTTAAAATGTGTTTCTCATGCGCTTTTTGGTTGTTCCTAACTGGTTATATACTTAGTGCGTGGAGAGCTGACGTAAAAAGTGCTTAGCTGCTTAGCACTTTGTGAGACAGTGAACAGCACTGTTAAACTGTCATTCCGGCCTCCGTGAGCTAAGGCTAGCTTCCAAGTCACGTGCTAAAAAATAACAACAGATACGGTCTGAGCGGAACTTGTGTATCTTTCTGGTCAGGCAGAAAATCATGACAAAGGAGGTAATGAGCTTTGGGTCTGCAGCTGAAGAGCTTGGGACCTCACTCCAGACAGAGTTTTGCAGAGTTTTCTTTTGGCTACAGAAGGTGTCTGCTGCTGTCATAAAGCAGGCTTGTTCTGAGAGGGAAGGCCCTTCCAGGGGTCTGCAGTTTTAAGGCATCACCTCATCTTTGCCAGAGCATCTCAGGGCGGGCAGAACTTCGGGTAAACCACGTGAGCTGGGAAATGGAGAATATGTGCAGAACCGACATAGATGGGAATGGATCTAGGGAAATAACTTGCTGAGTTTTCCTGCTAAACAGGAAGATGAGTACGGCTCCAGAACACTTTCAGTACGTTTATGCAGGACACATCCAAGCGCTTGTGTGTCAAAATATTTGGTTAAAGTCGCACCTGAATTGCAGCATTCCTTGGTAGAAGCGGGGGTTGGCAGGCTGTCTGCACCACAGGAAACCCTTTCCGTTGGCTTAACTGCTGCCTCTCATTAATAAAACCACTTCACTGTCCATATAGAGACAGCTGAAGGGATTTATGTGAAGGTGGACTGATACACTGATAGAAGGGTGAGTCATCTGTGCCAACCTATGGTTACTTTTACCCAGGGAATTCCAGCAAGCATTGTGTTCTTCAGTCCATCTGGTGTCAGATTTTGCCTCCAGCACATTCGGAACCTTTCAGGGGATTCTGTCAACCATATCAAGGTATCTTCTCTTTAAAAGTGGTGAAATACTATAGGGAGTAAGTTTGGGGTGGGCAAATGAGAGATAGGAAAGGCGCTACACCTATTACAAACCTTCATTTTCTCTTTTGTGTTTATTTCTCTGAAAAAAACAGGTTATAGCAAATACAAATGTTATTATACAGCTGAGAGCCTATTTTTTTAAAAAAGAAAAAAGTAAGTGTTTTCACCTCAAATTTTTTTCCCCAACGTACTCAGTCTCCACTGGGTATGGGCTTTATTTTCTCCTAATGATGTGAAGGTATGAGTAGTTCTTGCTGGAATCAGCAATTACGGGCTGAAGCATATTAAAATTCCTCTCACTTTTCCTGTTTTGTGAGACTAACAGCTTTAAATGTTTGCAACGGCAAGACAAACAGTTACCTTTCCTAAGTAGCTCAATTTATAGGCGGTTTTTAGTACTGAAAATCTTCAACCTGAAATGATTAGTGCAGTTTAGTAAGCTCAGCCATGCAAGTCGACACACTGACATTGTCAGCAAAGAAGGAAGGGTCTGTACCTAAGTAGCTAGTTAAGAGCTGATACCACACCTGACTGCGCTGCTCTAACAGTAAACCCTGGCATTTCAGTTTGCTGCTATCGGTCCAACGACTGCCGAAGCCATGGAAGCAGCAGGAATCCCAGTGAGCTGCACTGCAGAGAGTCCAACTCCCCAAGACCTCGCCGCTGGGATCCAAAGAGCACTTCACTTACAGAACTGCCGTTTGTCTCAGTGAGAGCACAGCACGCACGTGAAGGTGAGCATGGTGCTGTAGCAGGTTTTCGCATTTTGCAGACCTGTTGTTCTGCAGGACCGTGCAACACTGTCCTTGTCAGGGCCTGGTGTGAGAAGCTTGCATCTAAATATCTAAGAAATCTAGAATTTGTCCAGCATGTTTTCAAGCATCTAGCTGTTCCCCTTCTCCTCAGGTGTGCAGTGTTTTATGTGGATGTTCTTTGAAAAGTAGTTGTGAGGGGCTAATCTGCGTCCGAGTAGTATACTGAAATAAACGTATCACCTCAGGTATCTCCTAGCACACGAACTAAGGAGTTCATTTCCCTGTGTAGTCAGCTTTACGTGCACATCTTCGTTTTCTTTTGTAGAAGGAAAGCATGCTTACAATGAGCTGTTCTCTGTTGTAAAGCTTACTTGTCCGTTGTTCTGCTTTTCAAATACTTATGTTAAAATGATGATCGTATATTCTCAGTGGAATAAGACAATTCTTGCCATGAAGTTGCACTGTGTGAAACTAACAGCAGGTCAGCTGTTGCCACTAAATATGCTTACAGTACAGGGTCTTAAAAAATAGGGTTTGGTTTCTGTTCCTGTAAAGAAGGAAGATTTATTAACAGAGAAATAAACTGGCTTATCGTCGTTAATAACGGTGTTGGAGTTGTCTGGTTTGGATGTGGTTTATGCTGTAATTGTTTATCTGCGAAAGGAGAAAAAGTAATCCTATTTAGCACTAATGCTACCTTCGCTAATGCTACGAAATTCAGAGAAGACTTAAATCATAACATACTCAATTATAATCCTCATGAAAGGCATTCGTGTTGTTAGTGCAGTGCTGAGGGTCATGGACTAACAGAGAAATCCTCATTTGCTCTAAGTTTTTATTCGCTTTATTCTGAGCATGTGACCTGAATTTCCAACTGGGTCCGATGCTCTGTACCTAGAATAAGAGTTGATCTGAACACAATTATGTTAATATAAACCAAAGTAATTTCAGATGGTGTATGTGGATTCATCAGCCACACCGGGCACAGTAAGACAACCATTTTGCTTTATAAGGCAGCTCGATCTCTTGAGATCAAATAGAATCTCAGAAGTGTAGTAATCGCTGGAAGATAATGGTATACAGTGGGAGGAATATTTTGTCGCTGAAGGAGAGCATCCTGTAGGATGCTAGAATCCCTGTGGCAACTGGATGTAGCCATGCCCCAAGGAGAGAAGGAAGAGAACAATGACGCACCAATTGTTGACTTTCTCTGCCCTTTTTTCCCCTTCTGAAGACTATTGCAGTTAAGCTGTTGAACATTCAGATTCAGCTGCGTACTGTTCATGTCTTCATTCAAAAATACACAGCAAATTCTTTTGCTAGCATTAAGTCCCAGCTAGTTGTTTGTCTCGCGCACCAGCTCAGGCCCATCTCTACATGTCTTTCCAGCAGAAACTCAGGAGCCATCATTGCCAAGTAACACATACTTAACGCATTTAATATAACAATATAAAAACAAGACCGCAAAGGGCTCTGGAGGGAAATTGGGCTGCCTGGCATCTGCCACACCAGGTACTGTGCTCCTTCTTGAGCCATGGCAAACAAGGTAACTCGGAAGACTTGATCTGTAATAGAAGACATTAACTGAAGCGAGCTCTAGCTGGCATTTGCTGTGGGATGCAGAGGCTGCACAAAGAGTTGCTGTGACTCAACTGCCATCACCTTGAATCTGACATTCAGACGTACTTGTGGTTTGTCAATGAAAAATACCAGCTCTGTACCATGGGCCACGGGAGTACTGAGGAATCCATTTCTGTAAAAGAGACAAGGGAGGAGAATTGCAGCAGTTGAATGGCTTTTCATACCTTGCCAGCCAGATCAGCTGATGCACAGGCCTGGCTTGCCCTGATCCAAGGAACCCTTCCACAGCCAAAGCCACCATTCCCGCATCGTAGTTGCCACGCTGTTCCCCCCAGGCTGGGGCATTTGCCTTGTTAGAAGATCCATACCCTATCCTATGCAATGGGCCCGTGGTTATTTCACCCCCTACCACCGTGTTCCGCACATGCAAATGCTGCCCCAAGGATGACTCCACGCTCCCAGCTGCTGCCTAATGAAGAAGCAGGAGGTGCTCGACCGTAGAGGACGAGTCTTACCCAACCACGGCAGCATTCTTAAACCAGGGAGGGCCTAAGACTTTGATTAGTAAGTAGATTAGCAGATTACAGATCTGATCTATGTGACTCAGTGAAGTACTTTAAAATATTACTTGCATTTTATTAAAAGAAAACAGGAAAAGGTTACACAACTTCACCCAAAATCACAGCAACAGATGGTTCTTGGTTCTCGGGGCTCATGCTGAGGCTCTTTTCAGGCACTGGCTGACAGTCAGGTGCCTGCAGACACACACACTGGTACCTATGCTAGCAGCTGCTCCTCAAATCAGCAGGATAGGGGAAGGTGTAAATGGTGTTTTCTTCTGACTACTTTTGGCAGCACTCCTTTTAGTCTTCTTTTTGAAACTGCGGAGAAACCTCCCCACTACTGCCTCCTGTCCCTGCAACCCCCTCCACCCCTCTCCCTTCCACCCTTCCTAAACTGCGCCTGTTACCTCGGATTTCCTCTGGAGAAAGCGCTGCCTTTCAGCATGCAGCTGTGCTATGCCAGTAAAATGCACTCAGGCAGACAAAATATGTTCTAAATCCAGTCCATTTAGGCACCCGCTTTTGTCTCAGGAGGACTAGAGACTACTCTAGCCTGACACTTTGCTTTGGGACAGCCCTTCTAGGCTTTCCGTCTTGAACAAAGTGAAGACCGCAGCAGTGGAGACTACGGCCCTCTTGCCTTAAGGCAGCCGGTTAAATTGGAGCCGATTAACGGGTTTTGGCTACAATTTCCCCTTACCATCAGGGATCTGCCAGCAGCAGTCAGAGCAGTAGACTGTTCTCTAACCAGGAATCTCTCCCTGTTCTCCGCACCTGAGCCCCTGCGACTGATCACAGCAGCCTTGCTTCGTCACCCCTTGGCTCTGAAGAAGAGAGCTTGTCACGAACATGTTTATTCTACCCCTCACCAGTGCCGGGCTTGCCCCTGATAACAATTTCAAGCATACTGCTTCTCACCATCTTACTTCAGAAACCCACTGTTCAATTTTCGGCAGCTCTGACCTCCCCAAAAGCGAGGTGGGTCTAAGCGGTGTTGCATGGAGCCAGCCCCACGGTGGAAGGCAGGAAGAGACACAGAAACTCTAAGCCCCCCGGCAGGGTTTAAAGCTGGGCTGGCTATTAAATGAACGGCAGACACTCTTTGTTAACCCCCTCCCTCCTCACGGCAGGGGAAAAAGAGAAAAGGGAAAGAGACTTATGGGCTGAAAAAAGTTAAAACAGCTTTAATCTAACTACAATAATAAATGTATAAGAAAAATCATAATGAAATATATATAAATATGTACCAAAACAGTATCGAGCTCACCCCCACCGATAACAAATATGTCACCTGCACGCTGTGGCACACACCCCAGGAAAGTCCCAGACTGTACTCAGAAGCAGGCAGGAGCTGGATTCAGGAATGCACAGATTGGGATCAAAGGCAAGAGAATCGGACGCCGGGCTGAGAACAAGAGCACAAAGACCCTCGTGCTCCCTCAGCTTTAGCCCGAGTATGACATGTATAGGATGGAATACTCCCTTTGGTCAGGTTTGGGTCACCTGTCTGACCCGCTCCTCCCCACCACAGGGTCGCAGGGGTGACCACTTCTCTGCTCTTTCAGTTCCGGTGCCCAAGAAAGTCAGCAGAAGCAAGCATTGACCTTGGTCTCCATAGGGATAACTACAAGCAAGAGCCTTACTGCATACCACTCGCACTGATGTTCCAGCACTAACTATAAACACTGAGCCTTAGCACTGCTAGAAGCAGCTCCTGTCTGCAAAAACATGCAGTTAATGTCAGAGAGTGCAGCTGCTCAGAAGAGACTTAACTAAAAAGCAAAGTTACGAAAAGAAAATTGGTTCTGTCCTGGCCCAAACCAGGACATTCCCCGTCTGCCTTCTTTTTCAAATCAGTCATTCAAAAATCAGAAGCAACAGAACAGATACACCCAAAGCCTGTCATCTTCCCTCCTTTCACAAGGCACTTTTGCTTCTCTCGGATGCATTTGTGCTCTGTGCTGCGTCAGAAAGATCAGTTTTTTTCTGAAGACAGATCTAAGGATGCACTTGTAAAACTATGTTTAAATTGTCAGGGTAGAAATTTCTACAAACTGGGGTTCTCTGAGTGAAAACACGCCCCATACAAGAGAGCAGCATTCTGTATCTCTCACCATGACACTAGGAATCACCTCCTCAAAACAAACAGCTTAGAGAGTTAATTCGCTACCTGTAAGTATAGAGAGATTAAAAAATACATATGCACATGTAAAAACTGTTAACACCTTTAAATATAGCATGGTTTTTATACTGTTACTACACAATAACGAATCACATTTAGTTGTAGAAAAATGTTAAGGCATCAGATGGTCTCTTTTTGAAAACTTCAAATACTACGTATTTCCCCCCATGCTGAGATAAGACTACAGTCACTTGCTAGGCCTGACTTAACAGATTTTTTTTTCCAGCCCCCGCTGCCTTTCAAGTAGTTTTAATTCTGTTGAGCAGTTTGCTTCTCTGATGAGGGCCATACCAGTCATAACCAATGAAAACAAGGGAGACTGATTTGTGAGTTTATATTTAATAAATAAATTTTTATTTAAAAATATGCTCTTATTTATTCACAGTTTCAAGTCTGAAAAAGATAATACTATTCTTCATCAATTCAAACACAGCTAAAACCATTCACTCGCCAGGGCAAGTGAAGTCCCAGTGATGGCTAGGTATTTGCAAGAGTCTTGCAGCAGAGCTAGAAAGGCACACAGTTTTGTGCAGGGCAGTAACTGAGGAGAAGTAG
>VZSC01005650.1:294615-307850 GCA_013398225.1 Steatornis caripensis
CTGTCTGCAAAAACATGCAGTTAATGTCAGAGAGTGCAGCTGCTCAGAAGAGACTTAGCTAAGAAGTAAAGTTACTGAAAGAAAATTGGTTCTGTCCTGGCCCAAACCAGGACATCCCCCGTCTGCCTTCTTTTTCAAATCAGTCATTCAAAAATCAGAAGCAACAGAACAGATACACCCAAAGCCTGTCATCTTCCCTCCTTTCACAAGGCACTTTTGCTTCTCTCGGATGCATTTGTGCTCTGTGCTGCGTCAGAAAGATCAGTTTTTTTCTGAAGACAGATCTAAGGATGCACTTGTAAAACTATGTTTAAATTGTCAGGGTAGAAATTTCTACAAACTGGGGTTCTCTGAGTGAAAACACGCCCCATACAAGAGAGCAGCATTCTCTATCTCTCACCATGACACTAGGAATCACCTCCTCAAAACAAACAGCTTAGAGAGTTAATTCGCTACCTGTAAGTATAGAGAGATTAAAAAATACATATGCACATGTAAAAACTGTTAACACCTTTAAATATAGCATGGTTTTTATACTGTTACTACACAATAACGAATCACATTTAGTTGTAGAAAAATGTTAAGGCATCAGATGGTCTCTTTTTGAAAACTTCAAATACTACGTATTTCCCCCCATGCTGAGATAAGACTACAGTCACTTGCTAGGCCTGACTTAACAGATTTTTTTTTCCAGCCCCCGCTGCCTTTCAAGTAGTTTTAATTCTGTTGAGCAGTTTGCTTCTCTGATGAGGGCCATACCAGTCATAACCAATGAAAACAAGGGAGACTGATTTGTGAGTTTATATTTAATAAATAAATTTTTATTTAAAAATATGCTCTTATTTATTCACAGTTTCAAGTCTGAAAAAGATAATACTATTCTTCATCAATTCAAACACAGCTAAAACCATTCACTCGCCAGGGCAAGTGAAGTCCCAGTGATGGCTAGGTATTTGCAAGAGTCTTGCAGCAGAGCTAGAAAGGCACACAGTTTTGTGCAGGGCAGTAACTGAGGAGAAGTAGCATGTCTGTGCGCCCACATATTGCACAGACATTTCCTTGTACACCTTCGGGTCACGTTACCGCTTACAGTGTTCCACTAGTGAAGCCTCACTTACAAAGTACGCTTCATTGGATACCCAAACCAGAGCAACCGTGAGATTACATTTTTATGCAGAACATTTGTATCACTGCAAAGCCCGTTATCTGTCATGAGAAAAAATTGTGAATTTCTCTAACATAGAAAACGGTTAAGTTTATATCCGGAACCCCAACTTGGCATTTCAAACAAAGAAACACTAGTAACAGACCATCACCTAGTTCTCGCAGGTTAAAAAACAATTCCTGTTCTTTCCCAGACGAACAATGTAACAACATAGGCAATGTTATCACCTTCAATAAATACAAATACCGCATGGGGAAAAAGTACAGCTGAGCCCACACGTAGCAAGGCACCGTTTCTGCTGTTCCGCAGCCTTTCAGTCACTGTGTTCCTCCGTTACCAGCTTCACCATTTTGAGTCAGCTGCTGCAGTAAATTTAAGATTACCTCTGTTCGTTCTAGCAGAGTCAGACTTTTGTTAGCAGTTGCACGCAACAGCAGGGAGTAAACTTGCTTGTTTGTTTTAAGAACAACTTCCTCTTCATTAATGCCCCTAAAAAGAAAACAGACAATACAAGCCATTAACCTGAGCCCAATATTTATTCTGCAAATTATCAGAACAATTAAGTGACAGTGTTGATGACTACGCTTGTGAAACCACAAGGCTGGTGTATGGATTTCAGTCTCTTACTGCCTCAGTTCCTACAACTTCTCAGCACTGCACTCCGGGCCTCTGTTTATCCTGCAAGACAGATAAGGTGTTCCAACTTTTACTCAGCTCCAGTCTGGCCATTTTATTAACTCATAATCCCAAGTCACATCGTAAACCCTCCAAATCAGGTCTCCATGCCAAAACTTCAAGTCCGAAGCCTGCGGTCTGGCCTCATTCTCCCAAATTCCATACATCTAAGCTGTTTCCCCCTACGATAGAGACTTTCCCATGCTCAATACCTCTACGCAAATGAGCTTTTCCTCTTTTGCCAGTCCGCAGTCTAACCTCCCACCCATTTTCTCAATTTGACAAATACTGTAAATCACTTGTCACACATGCGCTCGTCTTCTGCTTCGGCGCTGTCACCCCTCCTCTTTGCCACCCTGCTCTGCTACATTTCATGTCAAAGACTAATAAATAAGTGACTCAAACTAGAAAAAAGAAAAATAAAAATGCTGCCATTGATACTATAAATAAATTGTGCATGTGTGCAAGCAGCCGACAGTTTAATTGCAAATGCTTTGGGAATTACCAAGAAATGGTGAAGCAAATTAAATTCATAACACTTGGCAGAAATCAGACAGGTTTGTTTATTAAATGGAACAGGTAGTCAATAAAAAGCCACTGAAATGTAAAGCATTTCCAGGATAAGTTACAAAAATTCCCAGTACGAAGTATTACTTTCAATTACTTTTCCTCTGATTTACATAGCCAGCTTCAGTTACACCTATGCATTTAGCTTTTAGAGGGTAAAACTCTTGATTTCATCCAGTTTTATTGCCAGTCTGCAAGTTTCACTATCAAACATTAATTTCACCACGTTCTCCTGCCAAAATGCATCTGAGACCCTGAAATAGCATTTGTGAGCTCCAACTGCCTCCCTTTTCAGCCTATTTTTAAGGCAGAAGGCAGACCTTATCTTCTTATACAAAGCAGAACTGAGGAAACTTATGCAAAACGTACACAAGGTATGTCAAGGTTAAACGAAAGGTAGTTTTAAGCTTAGCCTCAATCCACCACTGTTTGAAGAAGTTTAACGGGTTACAGCAATGCTCCCATGTCACGGTACTCCAAACTGTAACATGTTCCCTGGGTGGAACCTTCAGTGCAAAACCCCACGTGAGAGAGACGATGATGACAAAGTAAACGGGGAAAACCCCACAAAACAGAACACGAGCGTTTTTGGGTTTACACCACTTACCCATAACCATGAGGTAACAGAACTAAAACACGTTACTCCACGGCTTGGAACATCTACTTGGTTACGCACAAACGATGCTGTTAGCCCCTGCATTTCACATATTCAGACTGCCACCTTGTGGAAGCTCTTTTTTAGAGCACCTAACACTGCGCCTAAACCACTGCTAAGAAAGCACGCTTGTGGTTTTTTATTTACCCATCTCCTACCATCAGCAGACAACTTACTGTGAGGAATGAATTGTTTTGAGAGTTTCCTTTCAGCGAAACGGCACTTGCAGCAGCGGTGTTTCAATCTGAAGCACTATTAACGCAGCTTCCAACAATAAAAGAATTCTCTGAAAGTATATACTAGAACTAATGCCACATTTTCATAAATTAACTGTATATAGCGTTAGAAACAGCAGTGGCATGCTGCTGTAGCTTCTCCAGTCAAACACATCTGCTGCTGAGGGAATAAAAGGTATTTTTCTGGATCCCAGAAGCAACACCACACACGTTCAAGTCAAATCAGCAGAAGCAATCGTGTGTAAGGAATTGCACTGCCACACCTAATCCCAACCACACTGCAGGGTCAACACAACAGCAGCCACGTTTGTTCTGAATCCCAGTGGCAAGACAGATTATTTCTTCACTGCACTCCATGAGGCATTAGAAAACTCTTTTAAAGCCAATGAGTATCTTTCCCATAAACATCCCTCCCCACTTACAGCATTACTGATGTGCCTGCATTTATTCCGAAGTATTCTGCTTGCTCAACTATGCTGCCTCCAATCTATTTTATCATCAGGATATATCAAAAGATCAGCAGTACACAGTAGTTTCTCCCCCCACTAATTTGCAAGCGCTCTGCCACAAACGAAGAGCAATGTCAGCTAAGATAAAGGACACCGTACAGACGTACCTCATTCCCTGAACAGTTTGATTTAAAAAAAAGACAATGAGAAATACACCAGCAAAATTACGGCTGTACAAGTTAAACTGCTTTGTGTGTGAATTTATACCTATGAAGGACACGGGATTTATATCCTCTAAAGAGTAAGTTAGATATCACAGAGCGTGATAAAGCTTCACTGATTCATAACTGCACCGTGCATTTCAGACTGTGATTACAAACTCTTACTTTCCTATTTGAATGCAGCCAGTCAGCCTGACTTTTTTTGTCCCCTCTCAGTCCTGGACTGCTGTCAGGAAAGACGAGAGAAAAAAAGCTGCCAAGACAGACTCAGGAAAGAAGTTTCTTGGTCATTCCCTCAATTACACACAAAAAGACAGAAACCGTTCAAAATTTAGACAATCAAGGTGTGTATCAGCTCCTTCACACAAAACAGTCACCTCCAGAAAAGAATAAATATAACCCCTTCTTGCACACTTAAGAGTCCATGGTTTGTGTAAGAGTCCATGGTTTTTTTCTCATCCGTGACTTATGGATGAGAATCACATCTATGCATGCGTATCAAGGTTCAACTTACCCAATTTTTTTTTTGGTTGAAGTTAATAATTTAATGGATTGGAGGAGAAGGAACGACATTCTGGACTCAAAAATATTAAGCAGTTTCAATACTTCTTCTTTGTTAAGGCCAGTAGAAGAATCATTAGGTGACATATTCTCAGCACTACTTTTATCCTTGCTTATCTACAAGACAACAAAAACAAGAACCGTTTCAGTTAACTCCACCATTTAACACCGCATGACCACACCTGCAGGATAGCTTACTCTTTACAGGAGTGGTACCAGTATCACAGCTGCTCTAACACCCTGTTTAGGAGGCTTCAGTAATTCGCTCGTATCCACGCTGTACACAAGTTATGCCAACCGCCTACGTGTACGTATTTATTGGAGTATTTAGTTACAAAAATATCAGGAAAATATGAGCTTGACTATCCACAATCTGTTGCTCANGGGAGTGGTACCAGTATCACAGCCGCTCTAACACCCTTAGGAGGCTTCAGTAATTCGCTCGTATCCACGCTGTACACAAAAGTTATGCCAACCGCCTACGTTGTACGTATATATTGGAGTATTTAGTTATAAAAATATCAGGAAAATATGAGCTTGACTATCCACAATCTGTTGCTCAAATTGCCAGCAAGGGATGAACATGCATCAGCATGTATTGCAAGTAATTATGTATTCAACCATCAAGAACCCATTAACACTAGCGACAGGTAACCTTCCACATTCTAATATTTCAATATTAAATTTACTACATAGAGAGAATTCCCATTTATACTGTACATACATTCTTAAGTTCTTTGAGAAGACTTTTAAGGGATAATACTGAGTTGCACAGAACCTCATTCACTCAGGCAGTCAGCACACATCCATATACTAACATGTTTTAATCCATCTGCAGACGAAAGGTTTCTTCAAGAGTGATTTCTTTTTATCCACTTCTACTTAAAGGCTAGAAGTGAACTGAAACAAGTTCAAATCCTGTCCACACTAGTTAAGCAACTACCTCTACTGAAAAGTACCCAAGCAATATCTTAATCACCAAATGATGGGTTTTACGTGAATGCAAGAGATACAGGGAGCAGATAATCAGACCACTCGACTTCTGTTTACCTGTTCATTTTCTGCCACAAGCTCTTTTCTGATGAACTGGAACGCACCCTCGGTTTTCACCATTATATCTAAGGCCCCAAACAAAGTCTTTAATTTCCCAGCACTGCTGTTCTGACCTGAAAAAAAAGGTAAAAATCAAGGATGCAAATGGCTTACGCTCTGGATTGCACTTCCTCTTCCATCCAAAGATTTCAAGAGTTCTCGTGAGAAAAGTGCGTACTGTCTTAGTCAACTGAAAACCAGTAGAAGTGTCTCTTCTCTTGAAGAAAAATTATTCTGAGAAGCAGATTACTCCTGCTCTCATACACAAAGCTAGCTAAAAATGAAAATAAATTAAAATAGTTTGGAAAGCTGTTGTAGTAAGGGAGAGCTAGACTTACTCGCCATCTGGAATTCTGCAAATGCCACTCTTTCCAGCTGCACACGGAGCAACTCACAGGGTGCATCCTTCAAGAGTTGAAAGAGTCGTACTGCTTTACTATAATGAAGATCAGCGAGCACACGGTGTTGTTTCCTCAAATGTTCATCACCAACCTGCACTCCAAGTAGGGTACACGGTAAATCCCAGACAATTTGCATGTTCACGAGGTAACCATTAGAATAAAACCTGCTGGTCGTACCAGCAATCATTGCCCACCGCATTCTGTAATGGTTCATCTAAATGTCTGCACGTTTTCTAGAACACGTCAGCAGCCTGCCGTCTTTGAAGCTATTGTAATTTCATAGCTAATGCTAAGAAAGTCACATCAAGTAGAACCAAGTTAATCATAAAGAACAATAATTTGAAAAAAATAACCAGAAAGCAACATGCAAGTCTACGCTAAGGCTTTAATAAATCATACGCTAATGTTCTAGCAGAAAGCTGCCTCTGCCTGCTTATTAAATATCAGAAGAGTGACTTGGAAGCAAAACCAAACCAAAGAAAATATGTATCACTAATGGTTTCTGTTACGAGAGCATGGAACTACTTAGAATAGACAGAACCATAAAGCTCAATACGCTTAATAGAAGACAGACTGCTCTTAAAAGTAACACTGCATTTCACCTCGCATCTCTTCAGTTCGATCGTTTAAACAAATACATTCCAACTACAGGCAGAAGGATAAATCTCAGTCTCCACACACACAAGACATGTTAAGCATGGAACCTACGCAGGAAAACAAAAGAATCTGTACTAATACCTGGTTTCTCAGGCAACTGTGGTACATTGAAGCAAGCCTGTGGTGGATGGTTGCAGCCCGGTATTGGCAGAGAGGCTGCCGTGCGGACACCGTATCTACATCGCAATATTTCAAGGACTTCATCATGGCTTCACTAACTTCCTTCTCGATCTACAAAAGAAAACAAACACATGTAGCGCGATTACTTCGCAACTAGAATGCCTCTGTGTGCAAGTGTAAGGGTTAAGTGTCTATTTGTGGCACGATCTTTTCATTAAGCGAATCCTTAATAACGCAAGTGACCATACATTTTTGGTTCACAAGAACTACTTCATAGAAGTTCTCCAATCAGGTGACAGTTCTCAAGTTACTCCAGTATCAAATTTGCTCACTGTTTAGTTTTTCAGGAAGACAACAGCTTATTTTTCCAGATGTTGTCACAAAAGCTCTTCATTACCTGTTCCTGAGCCTTTCGAGACAGCGGAGCATAATCCTGCTGTAGAGTTGCCATAGTAAAATACGTAGTAGACAGCTCCCAGTTCACAGAATCCCAAACAGCTGGATGCACATCTCTCGTACCTAGTGATCTTAATGCCTTCAGATAGTAGTCAATAGCCTACAGATCATGAAATAATACACGTATATGGTTACTGCTTTAGTCATTCTCAAGGAAGCATCCCAAAATAACCTGTCTGAGCCTTCTTCAGTATTTTCCTTGCATCCATTCTGGTCATCACTTTAACCCTGCCTGGGCATTTCTATCTCCCTTGCGTGTGGTACTGCCGCCTGCTAAACATCAGGATCGCAACACCACAGTGCTCCATGTATCAGAGCAATAGAATCAAACCTCAGCAACAATACTGAAAGCCTATACAGCAAGGATTAGGATAACATGAAAGCAGAAGTATCCCAAGTTATGACACCAAGACTTACAGATATTTACAAAGATATTTACAAATATTCTAGTGAAAGGCATATTAGGGTATGGGCCATTCTAAAAAGCATCTGATGTTACCTTATTATAATAAAGGGCCTCTTCTGGGGAAAACTCTCTTTTGAAGTCACCTTCAGCTGCACAGTGTGCTTGAGCACAAATTCGCATCAGTCTTCCCGTGTTGCACAGCAGAAGAGCAGCATTGGTTGCATCGTCAATTGACTCAAAATTCTGAATTCCTTCTTCGAAGCAAGAGAAGCTTTTCTTCCATAGCTGCTGCTCTGTCGTCGACACATTTTTACTCACTAGGGTTAAGACATAATTATGGCTTACCATCTCATTCAAATTCTTGAAAGATACTGAACAAACACTTCCACTATGCTCTTTTTCTTGTAGACGACCTTTCAGAATTTAGGTGGCAAATAATTCTGAAGACCCAATTCATGGAAAATAGTCTTAAGAAAATCTCAAACATACAAAAATCTTAACACCCAATTACACATACTATCACAATTCTTTTGAAAGTGTATTGTGACACAAAAAACAGGGGAAATGAACAGGATAAAGCACAATTCATTTTTTTTCCACAGTAATATCCAGGGTATTGCAGTTACTTGTATAAACTTACAGTATGAGACAAGTAAAATTGACTTTTACAGACAAGTGAAATCCAGTATTTGAGCTTTGACT
This sequence comes from Steatornis caripensis, assembly GCA_013398225.1. Taxonomy (NCBI): domain Eukaryota; kingdom Metazoa; phylum Chordata; class Aves; order Caprimulgiformes; family Steatornithidae; genus Steatornis; species Steatornis caripensis. The sequence goes on from VZSC01005650.1 coordinate 302,979, forward strand.
TCACAGCAGTTCTGCAAAAACACAGGGATTACGAAAAGTTTCAAAATTAAAAGTCCAACCCAAAATCCTTCAAATATTAATTGGACAAGGGTCACAGAAAACAGCCGGTACTTGGGAGACTGGAGCTGTTTACAGTGAACCACCAGCACCGCACTTGTTCCAGTTTATGTAACTCTTACTTGTAGACAAGACATTATTGGTTTTGCTTTCAAAACCAAAAGCCCACCAAACACCTTAACCAACAAAGAAGCTTAGGCAACCTCAATTTTCTCAAAAAATAAACCAGAAGCAAAGCTTCCAAGGATTTACTTACAGAAATTCATAGGCTGACTTCACTGAAACTATTTGCATGTTTATAGTAAGCTCACACTTGTTCATGCTGGGCTAAATCAAACCCAGTGAGAATGGAACATGCCTTCCCTTTTATAACAGAGATGGTTTAAAGCTTCCATTACGTTTTTGAGGGCATTCTACAGACTTTGAAAGAATTTTTCCAAAGCTATAGATCCCATCATTCATTTTAGGCTTAATTAAGTATAGTGTACAAGCCACAGTAATCTGCTGTGGACAACTACTAACAATGGATGTTGAAATTATGTAACATCACTTACAGAAAAGTATTTACTGCAAAATTCTTTAAATGTCATCTTTATAATCAGAAATACTCAAGATTTCTTGCACTATTAGTGAACGCGATCACTGTTGTAGCTCCATGAAATAGTAAGAAGTGAGAAAAAATAAATATACTTGCCCACTCTCTCGGTCTGCACTGCAGCAGCCTGATTCATGTAAAACACTCCAATCTCGTTCCTGATATTACCCATCCTCTTTAGTACCTGTATATGCTGCTCTGGATTTTGGTTTTTTAAATTACTGAAAAGTAGAATTTCATAAGCTGCTTCATAACATTTACAGCTGACAGAAAGTTGGCATTCCAAGTCTGTGGACAAGTCAGTAGCCCAGGCAAACACTGGAAAACAAAATGCAAAGCCTGCATGTCAAACAGTACTTCCAAACAAGCTTAAATCTTAGATGGTCATCATTTTGGGCATTCCCCTCTAGACGTATAAGATCCACATCAGAATGATCCCACAACTTCTACAGGTAAGCACAATTTACCCATTACTTAAACAATCACTGTCTTCAGTTATTTCACACCTTCAGGCGTGTCATGCAGTATCTTGACAATCTCCTGACATATGACAGGCACAACAGGCTTTCCTTTATCTGAAGAAAATGGAACCGAAGCATAAACAGGCCCTGCTCCAGAAATGATACCAGTGCATTGTTTTGAGGAACCAGTGTGAAATTACTTATGTCTGAAATCTAACTGAATTATGCCAGTTATCTTGTATCAGTAACATACCTTGGCACCTGGATTCTCTATGAAGACTGTGTAATATTTCCTGATCTTCTTTGGTCTGGTAATTATACTCTTCAAGATATGCTGCTCTGTTGTTTGCATTCTGAGCAAGCATTAATTGGATATCTCCACAAAGGGTTAAACACTGACAGAGAAACACTAATACTTCAGGAAGCATGCTGGCACAGAGACAACAGTAGGTATCTGTCAGAAAAAAATATCCCAAGGATAAGGAAGGGGGAAAGTAAAGAATTAAATGTCAAAAGGTTTGACACAGACTGACAATATAATTGGTTTTTATGTTACCTGTCACACATTCTCTGTATGCAGACAACACACGTTCTTCAAAGAACTAACCAACCTATTTTTAAGTCATAGTTGCTCCACACAGCTGACAGTTTCAAAAGAGCAACTATGTCATCAAGACGAGCGCTGAGTCTGATTATTACAAATGCTAATCTCAGATTTGACTAAAGGAAAACTGTCTCCAGATTAACTCAAGTGAGATATATCCTGAAAACTTAATTTCCAAAAGGTACAGTTTAAACTTGAGTCTCAAGTCTCTTAAAGACTGAGAACTGAAGAATGCTATGAGTTAATGATAAGCATATTGATGCTTTGCATTTAGATCAAGTGTTCGTGCTTTATAAGCCTCCACCCCAAGCCCTACCAACATGGAAGCCAAATAGCAGTACGACAGTACTAAGCCAACAGCATTTTCCAATTAGTTATTCTCATTACTGTAGTAACACTCCAAAAAGCCTGATGTTACTTCTGCCATTTTCCTCATTAATACCTGAAGATGTATTTCCTTTTAGAGGAGAACAAGTTTGGTATTTCTGAGACTCAGGAATACTTTTAAATGAAACGGGAACCACCAGGTATTTCCAGAGGAAAATAACATCTGCTCGCAGCAATAGCACTGAGACCACCAACTACTGTCTCTGTCTTGGCACCAGGACCAACTCGGCCAACTTCAGTGCTCTGAAGCTCCAAATCCACACTTTTAAGTTTCCCAGTCTGTCAAAACAGGAGCACCTTTCTACCAGAGTCAGGAGTTATTCTTACTACAGACTTCCCTCCTGAATAACTAGCTAGGCACTTAGTTCAACTAAACATACGGTTGTCAGACTTGTCACTGCATGCCACTAGGATAAATTATGCACAAGAGAAGTATTTGATATCGTGGAAGGTATCTACAAGGCCATGGCACAGATGACATACATAATCCAGCAACTTACCATGGCACTGTAAAGCCAGCTTGATGTATCGTAACGCTCTCCCATATTTCTGTAGAATCATAGCAGCATCAGATAGGACATAATAAGCCTTTGATGATTTCAGAATGAGCTGGAGTTTCATTTTATATTGCCACGATCCAGGAATCATTCCTGACTGACTGGAATGCTTACCCTTCTGAAATGAGCCCACTGTAACAGGAACAGAACCTCATCAGTAAATCTCATCTCCATAACATATGTCAGAGGTTGGACACAACTTCATCAGTACACAGACAGAATGTAAATTGCCTTATTACAGCCCTGCACAAGCAGAGTTTTGCCAACTTGTCTGCCACTACATTTTTCACCTGCAAAACGGACCCAATACTTGGAACTTCTCCACATCCTCCACCTGATAGTTGGATGCCTGAATACAGTGAGCACAGCAACAATGCAGCTAACCTCTCTAAACAGCTTTTGAAATACAAGTGCATGGCCAAGACTATTCCGTTAGGTAGCAGTAGAAGAGAACAGAAAAGCCACAGGCACAATTTCTCATGTTCTCCACCAAATCCTTATGATATATGCTCTGTTTCTGTATGAACGGTCTCAAAGAGAGAAAGCCTCCATTTGTGGGTTTAGCCTCCAACACAGAAGGAACTAGATATCCTGGTCCTTCACACAAGGAAAACCAGTGTGTCTCACACTAGTTTCAAGACATCCTCAGCATAATAAGATTATGAAGGTTCCTTCTTTGATGCTGCAGTGGTTATGGAACCAGAAAGAACAGCCACTGACTTTAGGTATACCAAAGGACAGAAGTTTGTCCTGACACACTATCTGCACACAGAAATGAGTCTCCTGCTTACTGGTGAACCTACAAGCCCTGACCTGCAAGCCCATTATCTTTATTAAATTCTAGAAGAACTACACGTTTACATTAGGACAAAGACAGATCTAATACAGCAAAACAGAATGCACATATACTGTATCCATATACTACTCAGAAGTAGTTCCCTTCAAGTTAGAAATTCAAGAATGAAGAGTATTCATCCTTTCTGTATGCATGTAAACATATACCTGTAGCAGAGCAACTACGTAATTTGCATCACAGAAAACAAACCCACATACTGGAGAAGCAAAAGATCCTCCCTTACGTTTGACCTATTTTTCTCTATGTCATGTTCAATTCTTACAACCTAAACAAGTAGCACCCTTGCTACTTAAGGGAAGAACTCCAGCACAGATCCAGAAACCAAACACTTTTTTTTTCCCCCCTTTGAGATCTGTGCAATATTTACCTCCCACAACCCCCAGGAAACATGTTTCTAAACAGAAGAAGTTAACACGCAGACACATTCTCCTTGCCCGTTGGCAAGCAGCTGCAATGTGTCATCAGTTCCAAGCTGTGAAGGCAGAAGACAGAGCCTGGCTACAGAGGAGCTGAAATCAGCACACTGTTCTTGCTCAGCAGACCTAAGTAGAATTTCTCAGTAGATCTTGGTAACAATTAGTCTCACAGTCTATATTAACTGTGCTGTGCAGAATTTATGCAAACTCAACATAATGCAGTTTTCTGATGGAGGTATTAAATTGTGTGGCCAAATATCTGATAAAAACCTAAGTATTCATCTCCAGGTCACTGATGTTCAAGACAGAATCATAAAATTGGGAGGGGAACAAGAGAACACTTAAATTAATAACTCAAAACCGAACCTGGTTATTATTCAGAGATTTTCAAAGAGGGAAAGGAGGAGAAAGGCAAGAATGCAAAATCATAAAAGTATGCAAGCCTCAAATTTCTTTCTGGGTTATGCTTACAGGGCTCCTCACCCTGCAGAGAACTCCACTACTGTCAGAAGAAGAGTCTTTCCTATGCTTTTTTATGGCACTCCAGAGAAAAATAAAAGACAGACTATAGTCTGAAACTTCTGGAGTTTGAGTATTTCAGCAAACAGAACATCTTTATCTCCTGTTTCCTTCCACAGCTGTAGAGGTACAAGAAAGAAAACAAAATCTCAGTTATATGAAGTCCAGCAGCAACCATAATGTAGGAAAAAAACTGCGAGAACCAAGTTCTTTCACAAAACTTCCAAGTCAAAGATAGTACGAAGACTACTTTAAAAACAATCCACACAACTTACAGTGCTCCACACACCAAAAATACCAAACTCAAAATACTAAGCCATTACGCAAGTCATCTGCAAGCCACATCTGAATATGGTCCAGTAACATTATGTGTTTACTAATAAAAGATGCCTTGATATGCAAAATATCCCAAATGAGCTA
>VZSC01005650.1:316251-339025 GCA_013398225.1 Steatornis caripensis
TGCACAAAGCCAGAGAAAAAGAAAACGTGGTATTTTTGGATGCCTGTTGCAACCTGCGTACATGCTTCTCATTCTGCAATAAAGGATTCTTGTAGTCTTTTTGTCAGACAGGTAAGATTAGAAAGAGTTCTGTTCGAACTGGAGCAATTTCAGAAACTGAAGAACAGATTAACTAGGCATAATGCAAAGAGCCAGACTTACCTGAACAATTCCATTAACATGAAAGCACATCACAAGCTCTGGTACATTGCATATTAAGTTGTCCAACCAATAGTCAATTCCTGTTAGCACGTTTATTGGCTTGTTGTTATCCCTAAAACCAAACATTTCTAGTGTTATTTAAGTCTTCATTTACTCTTCAGAAAACATTAGGGTTGTTTAGTAATAGGATTTAGATTTAAGTCACATGAGAGCGGAGGGGTACTAAAACCAACTATTTGTGAATTGTTGTATTTTAAACAGGCAAGCAAGGAGTTACAGCGAACAAAACAGACGTACTGATCTCTCCAATGGAATACACTCACATTCCCTCAGCAGTTTTAAATTTTTGCCCACACTTATACTGAAACTTTCATAAGCTTCAGATGTCATACTATTACTAAGATAACAAGTACTTAAATAGTTCTAAAGGAATAGCAGTATTAGCTGCAGCTAATTATAGCACAAGCCTTCTCCCAGACCTTCTAAAATTCCTTGCAAAGCAAGGTACTGTTAATTCCTACAAGTGTCTTAAAAAGATGACAAATACATCACGGGAGTTTCAAGTTTTTGCTCATTCTTTACCTACGCATAGGCAGGAACACAAGAAGTGGTATTCAACTGATCAAAGTATTAGTGAACAGTAAGACAGTCAGAACTTGGAACTACTATAGTCACAAGTTTCAAGTACAAGTGTTTTAAAACTCAGCATTCGCATTGCAGTTAGGAAAGGTTGCAAACCGCCAGTACTTTCAAAGAGATTTAGTTACAGAGCCAGAAAAAGCAGCAGAGCATCTCAAGTCCCAGTGCAGGGGCACAGCATTAGGACTCTTTCTGTTTTCCAGTGCTTTATAATGTCATTGCCAGTTAAGTCTGAAGCACGGATTTTATTCTTTGAACTGCACGTAAAATTTAAGAGTCAACCAAACAAAATGCAGGTAGCTAAACAGGAAGCAAAGTCACAAGTCAGTCAAGGCTGGCATATATATCTCATTGACTACAAAACTCACCTGAGACGCAGGCTCACAGCAGGGTATCTCCCGCCTCCAAATATAGGCATATTTGATCCTACTAACATGTGGATATCTTCAAAGGTCCACAAGATATTACGAACAAAGTCATTTTTAAGTCCCTTCATTAAGAGAAAAAAAACTGGTCTGTAAAATATTACTATAAAACGTGTTCTCTATGACATTCTGCGGAATTATGAGAAAACAAGAAGCAAGAGCAGCAAATAAAAGACGGCACATAATGAACTATGCTACGCATTCACATTAACTNCATTAAGAGAAAAAAACCTGGTCTGTAAAATATTACTATAAAACGTGTTCTCTATGACATTCTGCGGAATTATGAGAAAACAAGAAGCAAGAGCAGCAAATAAAAGACGGCACATAATGAACTATGCTACGCATTCACATTAACTTAAAAAGACTGAGATCACAGATGTCACAAAAGCTACTTCTACAGGGGACTTCGTTTTTCTCTTGGTTCCAATTTAGACCAAATTTTAAAATGTTTGATTAAATTGGAGGTTCAGTGTTTGAGCTCAAATTTCACATATAGCATACCTGACTGTTTTCCCCGTCATTGAACAAAGTAGTCAGGTTTTGTTCTTTGGGGGCTGAGGCCACATGCCCCACTATATATGAGGGTTCAAGAGGCACAGTTCCCTGTGAAAAGCACACGGATAAGGAGTGATTCTGCTGCTGAGGTAAAGTTAGGCCATTAAAAAAAAGTCTGAACAACAAATGCATATAAGGGAAAAATCTTTACCTCTAACATAAATATATATTAAACTACAAAAAGCCTCTAGTTAGTGACTAGAGAGCTTCTTTTCTATAGCTATTACCAAAATTTTGTACTTTGTATTGTCATAAGCTTTGGAAAGAAATCAGCAAGTTTTTATAGAAACCCTTTTATTACCCCACGGTCAGCTCCAGATTATCGGTCTCCAGAAAGTAAACCCTCAATCCTGCTATCTTATTTATAAATTAAAGAAAATGCCACTGTACAAATGCACAACAGCTTCTTCATGACAAACAGTCTGCTGTTAACAGATCTTTCAACCTCTCAATTTCATCAATTGCTGTATTATATTGCCCAAAACCCCACAGGAATTAACAGTTTTCATAAATAAGCTTTGCCACAGACTGATACCGTGGATTAGGGCCTAATACCACTCATAGTTTGTTGCATAATTACTATAAACACCTCTCCCTTCCACTTGTGTAACCTCACGGCAAGTATTTGTAAATCTTGCTTAACTGCTTTGCAAACATTTTCATAGATGTTAATTTTCCTCTTCACCTAATAAATTCAGGGACACAACAGATTTATTTTAATGGCAGATTTAAAAAGGAAGGCAAAAAAACATTAGGTTTCCATATATACCTTCTGAATATCAGATTTTCATACTTTTAGGTAAAGTCATTGATGTCTACTCCTAGCCAAATAATTTGTTTCTCAAAAATGCATAGATAAATACATATTTAGGATTATGGTGACAGAAAAAAATAATTTCTGAAATTTGGAGCTCTGAAACACTGGCCTAAACTAAACCACACATACTGCCAAGTCCTTCTAAGGCCTTTGTTCATTTCTTTTAGCAAAGAGTACTGCAGCAGCACCTCTGAAAACCTTTAATATGTACGTCTCTACAAAAACTAAAGTGTCATTTAAAACATTGTATACACAAACCTGGTTTGAGGCGCCTGGATCTTCAGATAATGAAGAAGGCATTTCAAAAGGAGCTGGCCAGGAGACCCTTCCTGCTTCATCACTCTCACCTGAAACAGGACCCTCCTGGCGCTGTTTTGAAGTGGAAGGAACAGGCTGAGCAGCTCCATCACCATTAATGCTGACAAAGCAACATTAAACAGTTCAGTTCACAATACGCAAACAGATCCATTTTAGAATTGTTATATTTGATGCACTGTTCTCAAACAACAGCTTTGCTAACACGCTGAAAGAGTACTATATTGACAAGCTGTTCATTGCTCAAGCTCTTACAAAATTACAGCGGGTGTCACGATCTACCTTGTTCTTCCCTCAACCCAGAAATATTGAGATGCGGAGTCAATTAAGTCATTTTGTTTATTTTACTCTTTAATACTTTAAATACTTCCTTTTCTGTTAAAACATTTACGCATTATTTCCTGATGTCATCCCTCGATTTCCTTTGTATAAGGATAAATCAGTAAATAAGACAGACTATAATGGAATTTTAACATTTACTTCAAGACAAGAAACCAGGCAAAAGTAAGTGGTGCAGAATTCAAGATTCTTGCGGACATTCATTTACCTGTAATACAAAAATTTAGAAAGTATAGCCTTCTGGTACCAATGTTCTTTACTCTTCTTTTTTCGTTGCCACTTCTGATCAATCAGCCTTTGATAAAACTCTTTCAGCCATGTCCAGTCCCCTGTCTAGGCAGTACCATAAATACGAAATTAATATCAAAAAGCATCTGCAAAGTAAATCAACTGCCCTATTAACTTACAAATATTCATCCACAACAACAAAATAAACCCATAAAGTAACTTTACAGCTGAAGTCTTGAATAGGGCATCTACTGAAAATGTATCTTCTAGAAAAGTTAAGTTCTTACCGAAAAGTTGACTTCATTAGAAAGTCAGATACATGGTAAGAGGTTATACAGTTACAAATACTTATTATTAATAAAATAGTATAGCAATATGGAAGTAATTACAGGAAAGCAGGACATGGAATTTCAATCCTACAATACCACAAGTACAGGCCACCAGATGCAGCTCGTGGGTGAACCAATTGCTGCAGAACAGAGCACTTCCGGTACTCATGTATGATTCTCAGGAATTTTGGTATGTACATGCTTTCTTGCTGGCTACACTACTCCTGAAATAATACATTTTGACCATATGACATACTTAAAAAACAAATGGTTAACCTGAGATGATCTCATGAAGAGTTCTTGAATATCTAGCTCATCCAACAAAAGCGTCCGCCCGATGCGATGCACTGCCATGCTCACATGTGACTTGCTATAAGGTATCTTCAGAAGTTTCTTAATATTCTTGCAGGAGAAAAGAGAATATAATTATACTGCATTGTAAGACAATTCTTATTGTAAGCAAAGAATACACCACTAACACTGGAGAAGCATGGGCAGGCAAACAAAGCCTTAAGTGCCAGTGAGTTTAAGGCCATTCCACAACAATTTGCATTTGCCAAGATCAGAGAACACGAATGACAGTTATAGAGAGACCAAGCCGTCAGTATAAAACTCAAACATGTTTCAAATATGATCTCTCTTTGGAGCACCACAACCAAGTATCATCAAAAGTGACAAAAACCACAAGTGGATAGTTTGGATTTTAAAAGCTTCATTTTCACCACTGGAATACCAAGACTTTGTCAGATATCCAGAGGAATCTGGACAGAGGCCCAAGTCTGAAGAAAAACCTGCCAAACATGTATGTTTCCTCTTCTGAATAACCTCATCTGTATTCTGTAGGTATTACCGGCCCCGAAAAAAGCTGGCAAAAATGAGAGCAAAGAAGAAGGTTGGAGGGGGCTATCTTTTCTAGATAAGAATAGGAAAAAATTATCTTGAGAGCAATAATTTATATCAAAATAACCAAACACACAAGACATCTACATTGCAAGACTGATGGGCCGCATTCGCTAAACTGCTTATTTTAGCTGATGATTATTTGTCAAAATCCACAAGAAATATGGTTTTATCTATACATTTCTTATTCAGCAATCACAACTCCCTTAAACGACAGAGCAAAAGTTAGGTATCTGTGTTTCACTAGGGGATCTTTACTTTTCCTCAAAGGACACAAAGATGACAGACGCCATGACAGTATCTAAAAGTAAGGTTTATACAACATAAGAGTTTGAATGATAGAATTTAAAAAGTTACACATACCTCTGAATCAGACACAACATCAACATCATTTCCAACCGAGTCAATGAAGTCATACGCCATCCCAAAGCTATTCAGAAAATATTACAAGACAAATGCAGTGTGACATTAAATAGAAACCTGGGTTTTTTAAGCTTTTTTTTTTTTAAGGGTTTTTTAAATCTTAATCTTTATTAAGATTTAATAATCTTTGAAAGTTTTTTCTTCATCAAAAAAACATTACCAGGTGTAACAAGATCTAAAGGTAATTAACTAAATCACTTTTACATTCTACAAGTTTTCCAAAGATATCTTTGGAAGTGCTTAGATCCAATTTCAATATGCTCTAAAAGGTAGTTTAAGTTTTGTTGAAATCAAGAAAATCAGAACTGTTTAGAGTGTTTGGCAAGACAGCTATGGGAAAACAGAGAACTTGAGTTTTTAGGGGTTTTTTAACACTAAAAACAAGAACAGTTTTTCGAACAGTTTCTCTTTAAGGCATTAAGCACATTAAATACTTTCATTTTAGCAGCTGTTCCTTCATTTTTACACTTTATGTTTTCTAAAACTGGCCTACATGCTGTAACAGACACATCCTTGTATCATCCACCCTCATTAAGGTCTCTCTAATTACAAGCTATTTAAGTTACAATATTTCAACATACAGATCATTTTTTAAAATGAAACCAGATATTACTATAACGCAAACAAATACATGATGTGCAAGTGTCTGAAGTTATACTTCTGTTATTAGCTTTTTAATACTGACACTAGAGACAGAGAGGTTAAACTGCCAGCCCCTATTTGACAAACAAACATAGTATCTAAAAGAAACAGGAAAATTTCACGAAGCCCTGAGAAACACGTTACTCTGCTCAAAAACGTACATCTCCTAAAACAGATTATGAGGATTTAAACAGAGATCCTCCACAAGCTGTTAGATTTCAGTAACCCGTTGACGTAGCGTGAACTTGCTTGTTCAGCACATGATTTAAGCCTCCTATTTATAAACACTCCGAACTCAACTCATCCAACTATTTAACGAACACCCATACTGAAGGTAACACTGCTTTTTGGTTTTGCCCCTTATTTCACCTTCCGTGTTTACTCTCGGCGTGACTATGAAATTTCTTTTGCCATTAGTTAGCCAGATCCAGTTTCTAAAGACCCAGAAGACCTGGAAATTGTCTCTGTAACTTTCAAGGGGAACCACATTTGTTCCATTTTCACCTGTTATCAAAAGCAGAACAGCTGGCTGAACCAGTCTAGTTTGATTTTGGCCAACCGACAACAGCCAACCCGGGAAGAACATGAAGTCAATTTGACTGTCTCAGGCAAGGTGCCAACATGCACTTCAAAAAAATAATAATCAACAACACTACCAACATCACTAATCGTTTACAAAGGAGATGAGATTGTAGCATACAGGCGAGAACTAAGGATGAAAAAGCAGAGGGAGAACGGTTAAGAAAAAGTAGTAGCTAGTTGCTATGGTAAAGTCTGTACTTTACGCTTTGAATTACATGGGGTCCAAGTTCACTATTTGAATTATTCTTAAAGGCCTGGAAAAAATAGAGCCTGCTGTCATTTACCTTGAAAATGGTTTACTTTTTTTGTTGTTGCCAAGAATGGTTGTACCTGCTGGTCCCAGCTTAGCGCTTTCGCGTAACCAGTTGGCAGGTGGAAGTTTCAAATCTGTTTTCTCCTGAAGACGGGCAAACGCTGCTTGCGGGGGAGCAGATGAGTATTTCACCACAGCACTGCTTTTCACTTCATTGCCTCCAAGAAACAACACCGATCCCTAGTTTTCAAAGAAAAATTAGTCTTCCGTATACAAAATTACAGCAATTAGAACTATCAGATTAGCTCTACGGTAAGGTATTTTTAATGGCAAGCGACCAAAGCCCAGTCCTGCATTCACTTACAACTTTCTCCTCCATATGCTCACAAGTATTTCAGTCACCCCAATTCCAACACTTGCGTCAAGCGTGTGCTCCACTTTACGAGTTTTAAGGCCGCCGTGCTGTTAAGGTCAGCTCCCCCCGGAATGTGAAGTTACTCAGAAAGGCCAAAACTAAAACATAATCCCCACTAACACCGCAAAAGTTTCTGAAAGTAAGTGTTTGCTAAAAATCACCAAAGTTAAAGCTAAACACACTTCTGCCTTAACAAGTAGGCCCTACGACGCATATTTCTTTCCAAACACAGGAAAATACACAGCTGCCACACTTGTGTTTTGAACCTGTACGTGTCAAGGGAAAAACAGATCCACGGGATACCGTTTATGCAAACACAAGGCAGCACACTGCACTTCAGCCTAACAACAGAAACGCTGCTTACAATTAAAGCTTAATCATAATTAGCACGCTCCCTACTGTGCTCCAGTCCTGACAACGGCACTCCCTTACTCGCCAAACTGGAAGGCGGGCGCACGCCGATGAGGTAACTTAAAACGTTACCGTGGGCTGTGTTTGTGGCCCCGCGCCTGCCGCAACCGCCCAGGGCCGCCACCGGGTGCTGCCCCCACCACGCCGCGCCTCAGCCCGGCCGGGGCCACACCGCCTCAGGGACTCCGGGGCTGCCGGCCCCCCCAGCACGGCGCAGGCTGAGGCGGGCGGCAGCGGTGCCCGTCAGCCGCGGGACCCCCCCTTCCCGCCGCCGGGTAGAGCCACGTCCCCGCTCACCGCCGCCGTTACCTGCTTGGGCTCCTCCGCGTCTGCCCTCAGAGGGGCGGCAGCCCCCGCGCCGCAGAGCTCCTCCATGCTCCGCCCGCCCCGCGGTGCCAGCTGCGCAGAGCCCGGGCCGCTCCCTCAGGCGGCGGCTCCAGGCCGCTGTCAGCGCCCGCTGCCGCCGGAGCGGGAGGGGAGGTGGGAACCACACCGGGAACAGCCACTTCTCGCGCGGCTCCCCGAGAAACCCCAGGAGACGCTATGGCTCCGGCCAATAGGAGAGCGAGGAGGGTGGGGCTTGCGGAGGGGGCGGGGCCGAGGCGTGAGGGGGAAGGCGGCTGTGGCGGGCAATGGCGGCCGCTGGTGGGGAGTCGGGCGGGCTCTCGCCCGGCTCAGGCGCCGGTTTGACTCTCACGGACGGCTTCCCGCCCCGCCTAGGGCTGCTGAGCCAGAGGGAGCGGTTGTGGTGGGGCTGCGCCATCAGCGCTTGGTCCGGCCACGCCACTCTGCCCTCCAGGGTGCTGTGGTGTGGAGCGTGCGGGGCCTGCTCACGGCGTGTGCGCCCAGCACCCCCATCCTGAGAAGGGGCTGGCACACTGCTGTGTTAGGTAGCTTAGGTAAGGGAACGGGCCCGTAGGGCTTGCTGGTGGGGCTTGCAGCTGAATAGCTGTAACCCTCCTGAAGGCAGTGAGCGCTTGGTGAGGGGGTACCTTGGAGTGGGAGTGGGTGTCGAGAATTGTAGGGCGCTGGCCTCTGCTTGCGTGCTGAATTTGGCTTAGCTGTGATGTCCCAAGCAAGCAAATGGTGCCATGGATAATGACCAAGGGATTTTTAATAATTATTATTTTCCTCTTAGATGATACTCTTTATTCTCTGTGCCACAAGACACAGTACGCTTTGTGACTGCTCAGGAAGTACAAATGGTGCCTGCCTGTCATCGTCCTTCTAGACAGTATATTGAGAGCAACGGGGTCAGGGCCTGCCTTTTTATACTGGGGTATTTTTCTGGCCTGCTGCTGATCCTCATGGAACTTAGATGACCATAGTTACCTTTGAAATTCTTTATTTCTCTCAAAGTGGATTGAAAATGGCCTAAAGATTTGAAAATTATTATGGGATGTCAGAGACAGCGTAGTTTGCATGAGCCTTGTTTCCTTTGTGAACCAAGCCAAAATACTCTTAATTTTGCATATTTTTACTAACACAAAGCATGGGGTTTTTGTAATAATATTTACAGTATTACAAATAGAACAAAACACTTTGGCATGACAGTACACATATAGAATCTATTTAAGAAATGTAATTCTGTAAGATAATGTTTTAAAGCAGTTCTAGTCAAACTTTTATTGTATTGGACCTATGCCTACTGCCATTGCAGACTGGCACAATTCTTCCTTAAATTAATTATTCATTCCTTATGTTGCTTTAGAATTCTTTTATCGCGTTAGGAAGGGATCTTTTAAGTTTTGTTCTTAAAATTTTTCAGCTTTACCCATATCTCATTGAAAAACAGCAGTAAATACAAAACTGTTGCAGGACTTCATTAAAAAAAAAAAAAGATTCTACTGGAGGAATACTTTAAAAGCCAAAGTGCTTTTTGGTTTATTTTGCAATAATGGGCCCCTAGTTACTGAATCTGAAAATGCATAGAGTGGAATGAAAACAAACCACAGGTTCCTCTTCCTGTCAAGCTCTTTGTCTTTCTCTAGTAGTTTCTATCACTGGCTTACTCAGTCTTAAAAATAGCGTGAGTTATCTCCACAGCCTTCTCGATCTGATCCTGGCACATTCAGACATTGGTGCAGTTCATTACAGTCAAGGCTGAGATGACGATACAATCATGAAAGTGTTTCAAAACATGTTGCTCTTACAGCTTGGTTACAGTTGTTGGGTTCTTTTTTTCCTTAACCTAAATTGCATTATGTGGAAGAGCTTATTTTTCATAACCATGGTTTACATTAGCCTCTGTAAATCATAAAAGTCATTTACCTTATTTGGTACTTAAATAACTTGCAGCATGGCATCATTAATAATAAGTTCCAAATAATCGCTCTTATTTGTGTTATCAAACATTGAACAGACACTTACAGAAACAAAGTATGTCATGTAGAAGCCTTGAAAAACTCCATGATGGCAGCTAGTATTCCCAAATATCATTACCTATGTCTGATAGTGAGATGGAAAACTAGGTGTTCCCACAGCAACATTCTTTACAGTCTGTCAGGGCCCAGGAGGCAAAGTCTTGGTTTGTGCTTGGTTTAGTGAGAAGTTCTGCCTTGTCTACAGCTCACCTAGAGGCTCATTTCACAGTAAGTAAGGGCTCTTGTGCCTCAGTTTTCCTTTCTGTGAAATAAGCCTCACATTTCAGTTGGTTCTACATGTCCCCATCCATAAAAACATGTTACAAAGTGTTATACGTAAAAAAAAAAAAGCCTGCTACATCCATCTTAGAGCCTAGGTCTGTCACACGAATAAACACACCAGGGGCTTCTCTGGCCAGCAGGCAAGCGGCACGCTGCAGACGGCATCCACGCGCCGGCGCTGTCAGCCACTCCGAAATCCCTTGAGGGACACGGCCCTCTGTGTGTTCTCCGGAACCCCTGCCTGGGCAGTGCTTGCTGGCAGAGCGTGCTGACAGTTCAATAGCACGGATGTTTACAAGTCAGTGCTCAAACTCGAAGGCAAAAATGTGCTTAAGGTGCTGTCAGGTTTTTTGCACTAATATTGGTTGAGTCTGCCATTAAGATGCACGTATGTGTAAAGCAATTTTAAAAAGAGCGTGCAGTCACATCTTAAAAATAATGCACCTAATGTCCTTGGGTTTTTTCCTCAAAAATGACCCTCCTTTCTTTAGATATCACCATTCAGATTGTAAAGTGGTATTGAAGTAATTATGCAGAGCTAATTAATTTTTAAACGGAGCTCCATTTCCCTCCCGGTTTAAGACAGCATTCAATACTTCTAGCAACTTGTTTTTCCCTTCCCGCAGTTGCCGGGTAAGAGCAGTGTTGCCTTTCCTTATCTGGATCCTACCAAAACACCAGAATCACAGTCAGGGTGGGTCTGAAGTCACAGTGGGGGGGTGGGTCCTGGCCCCCTCTGTGAGCCAGACAAGCAGCCGCTGTGGCAACCACGGGCCTCGGGGGCAAGCGGGCAGTGGAGAGCAGAGCCATGCCCAAGGGCAGATGGGCTCAGCCTAGGGAGCAGCGCGAGGGCACCTGGGTGAGGGCCTCTGTCTCCCATAGGGCTTGTTTTTAATCCTTAAACTCAAAAAAAGACCCGTGATAGGGTGGCTTTGTCCTTTAGCCAGAAGCGAGCCTTCCCGTTCCTGATGTTTATGAGGAAAAAGCGCCCTGGGTATTCGGAGGAAGTATGCTAAAGCAAACTCTGGCAGGATTGTTTTCCAGCAGTGCTGGAGCTCTCTGATTTTATATTTAGCCCTAGTTGATTATCTTCTGGAAAATGCCAGCGGACGTTTGCCTCAGTTCTTGCCCTCGGGAGAAGTGCCGCGGCCCCCATCAGAGGCCCTGGGCTGGGCCGTCTCAGCACCCCAGGGCACTGCGATGCATGCCTGGCACAGGCTCTTCTTCAGTCTCTGAACCCTTGGGCCTAACATTTACCCGAGCTATTCCCTGGAAGTTTTGTGCTTTCAAACCTACGGTCGTACAACAGCGGGATCAGCATGAGGAAAACCAAGACAGTATAGCTTATGTGGTTTTGCTAGATGGATTGTTGCTGTATAAACAATTTTCAGAAAGTTTCTGGAGAAATAATGTTCTTGTCTGGTTACTGATCTATGTCATAAGGTCTTTATGGTACGGGTTGTGTTGTGTGTGGGAGGCTCCAGATTTTTCCAGGGGCCACTAGGTGCTGCTGCAATCCAAATAATAAAAAATAAATTAGAAAATAAGATTTTGCCCACATTTCTGATCAGATTTATTTGGTTATTTGTTGTTGGCTTTTTTTTTTTTAAATGGGTCACAATTTCCATTATTTTCTAGTTTGCTCATGTTGGAGTATGCCAGAGTCAACCTGAGTCAACTACAAGCTCTGCACTAAAACAGGTCCGGAACTCAGGAGCCGCTCGATGTATTGAGGGTAGATTGCCGCCAGCATACAAAGATCGGGAGCAGGTGAGTTACTGTGGCAATATAATTTATAGAGCTCCTTTTTGCAAGATAACACTTGCTACGTTATAAGTAAGAATAGCACTTACGGTAGTTAGCAAAGCAGTCATAGTGGACTGGCAGACTTTGTGCCTCAGGGAATAAAATGATTGCTAGCTGTGCTAAGGAATAAACATATTTTGCTGTTACTCAGTTATAATTTTGGAGACTCAAAGTCCTGCTGTAGTTTCTGCTCATTTCCAGCATCAGTTACTTTTCCCTTTTATCAGGTACTGTATCTGTTTGAGACAGGTTTATGTGCCAGAATATATTGTGATAGATCTCAGTCGAAAATCCATGTGTAAAGCCCTAGAAGAATGTTAAATTAAAATTTGATTGTTTTGAATTGAATCTTAGAAATTCTGTATGTTCAGGCAAAAGGATTATTTTTTTGATTGTTAAAAATTTAGAAACTTTCTGTTTGAAACATTTTTAAGGCTTGCTTGAAAATGAGATTTGGGACAATTTTGGAAACAAACAAAATACAATATTGTAAAAACAGGAGTATTTAAAATGTTACAATTTCATAAGCACATTTTTATGTCCTTATTTTATCATCACACTGAGCTTTGCTTCACCCACCCACTTTGTGCACAGAATATTTTCTATTTTCATTTTCGATAAGCATAGCAATTAATATTGAGTTCACAGATTTTGCTGTAATGAAGAGCACAAATGGGCTAGGAAGGAATATTTAAAAAGCGAAGCTCCAGACTAGTGAAAAGGAGAAGGTTATACTGTAACATGAGTATAGATTATATCGATATTCCTTATACCTTTCTGTGGAGCATCTGGCCTTAGCCACTGTCTGAACAGGAGAACCAGGTTAGACGAGCCTTTTCTTGACGCTGGCATGACCGTTCCCCTGCTGTTTTATGATTTGCATTTACCGGCCCTTCACTGTTAAAACGAGTTAGTGGGATTCCTATCTGTCATAAATCGAGAATTAAAATTATGTCAGCGGTGAGATTACGAAGATGCATTGAAGGCTAAAATGTGATGTCACAGGAGCAATCTGAGGAAGTTTGTTTATGTGACTTTTTTTAAAGTGCTGGTAGAGTGTTAGAAGCTCACTGCATGTGAAGCTGCATGTCTCTGATCTCTGTGTATGAGGGAACTCACAGGCTGTGAGGTTAATTAATTTTCTCAGAAATATAGTACTGTTTAAGCTTATATTACCTCTTATTTCCTACTTCATGATAGTCCTATAATTATTCTGTAACAGATTTTTTTAACCATTAGTTAATACGGGGAATCCTTCCAAGCGATGACATTCAATTCAGTATTTACCATCTTCGTTTTCAGTTTTCCTGCAGCAATAGGCAGTAGTAATAAACACTACTCCTAAAATGTTAAGATGGACGTGTAATTGCAGCAGGATATTTTAGTAAGTGTTACTGACTGAGAAGGTGCTTGTTTTTAAACACGTACGTGAGAATGTATCTGTTGAATTTACTTACCCATTGAACTGCAGTCTGGTTGAATCTGTGTGAGGAAACAAGTGAACATGTGGCACGTACCTGAAAAAGGTAGAGAATCTGTCTATCCTACCAAATACCGTAAGATATGATCATGCAGCTGCCTCCATGCAGGCAAATTGTGTATTTGGTGATTCTTCTTGCTGGACCAGGCTTCCAGTTGCGTTTGTCGTTAGAACTGATTCAGATACACTTACTCTTGAAACACATTTTTAAAACTGTGTTACACTAAAACTTGCTCTTCTGTGTGGAGGTGAATATCATAGCTGGAAGATGAAAACTGTGTTCCACAAAGTCAAAAAGCAAAAATTGCTAGAACATTTACAGAAAAAACACAAAGCTCCCAACAGGAAGCAGGAAAATAATGCTTGAGAAAGAATCTAATAGTCCAGAAGAGTTTTCAGTGTTCCAGTTTTTAGCTATTTTAATAATATTACGAGGGTATATAATAAACAAACTTTAAAAAATTAAATATGTTAAATTACTTTTAAAATAGTTCTTTTGCAGTTGTCATTTTTTCTTTTAAAACTCTGTTTTCATTTTAGAGGCTGGATGAACATTATGTTAAAGAATGAGATTATAAATTAGTTATGCAATTAATACCTCCTCTACTTCCCCTGCAACAAGCAGTGTACATGACATTCAGTACATAAATCATAGATTAATTCAGTTTTGAGGTCCCTTTTGTACTTCATTTTAATTAGCTGTAGGCTTACTAGTGAATCAAGCAAGGCAATCCTGACATATATCTAGCATTTTTCTGCTTGCAGGCAGATTTTATCATTTCTTATTTGAAAATTCAGAAATTCACACTTCTATATTAATCATGTGTATATATTCAGCGAATCAAGAGAACGCAAATTCTTCTGATGGTTTTCTAGAAAAAATATAATAAAAGACAGAGGGTCCACGCTGCCCCTATAAAATTATGTGCAGTTGAAGATTTAACATACGAATATGACTTCTGTGTTAGAACATAGGCAGCTGTAACTTCAGCATCTGTCAGAATGTAAGAACTAAGACTAGTAGACTCCAAACAAAGTATGTGAAAATTCATATTTTTTGCTATAATTTATTTTTTTCAGAAAGCAGTGAACAACAATTTTCCATTTTCTTCTCATGACAACAGACACTGTCTACAGAATGTAGGAGAGTATTTTGATCTTGTAAGTACCCAGCATTGAGTAAAATCAACAAAGTTCCTATCTCTGGGTCTGCCAGAGATTAAACACAGCATCTTTTCTCTCCCCTGCACAAATTATAGATGCTAAAAACTGTGAGAAGAGACAGATGTAAACAGCAAAGAAAACCACACCTCTTATTAGAGTAGAGATGTGACTCTTCTGGGGCTGGCACAGGTGTACAGCAGCACAGATGGTCATTGTGAGCGGCAGAATTGAAGTGTAACAAAAAAATCCATGACTTGGGTCTCTGAACGGCATTTTCTAGTGGTCCTGGTTTTTTTGCCTTAACGTGATTTGTACCCAGTTATATGTCCGATTGCTCTGCTAAAAGTGGTTGGCTTTGCAATGAACTTTTTGTAGGGGTCTCAGCCACTCATAATTAGCAGTCCTACATACTTGGTTCAGACTCATCTTTATCATAAGTTTAACCAAAATCCATGGGACACCCACAATATACCTTCAAAATGTATTATTTTCCAATCCACATCTCTTTAGGATATATACCTGTTTAAATGCATGGTGCAGAAGCCACAACTTTGAATAGAATTTAAATTGTTTGAGGCTTTTCTGTGTATGTAACAGTTTAATGTTTTTCCACTTTCCTTAGACTGCTGGCATCTTTATAGGCAGCAAAAGAAATAGTGCAGTCACAAGATAATGAGTGGAGCACCGAATTGTGATATTGAAAGTTTGTCTGACTTTGGGCTCTCTTAGACCTAGATTTTTTGGTATTCATTATTCACTGACTAACCTCCGTTTCTGTGCGCTTTGTGCAGTGTCTCATGGTTTTAGAGATACTGATCAACCACAATTCCAAATAAATTTCCTGCAAGCTATGGAGTGTGAAAATCAGGCTCCATCTCTCTGTGTTTGGACACACAAGGGATAGTTCTGAAGACTCAGATTTCATGGTCTGTCTCAGTTTATTTATTGCAGTCTGAACATAAAATTATTATCCTATTTCTTTAGATTACTCTGAAGATTAATTTAGCCGAGTATAACTAAATAGCTTTGAGTATATAGTATGCTACAGAAATACCAAGTATAAGTGGTTTATTAGTACTCAGAGATGGAAGGTCAACAGATTCCCCATTATATATGCAACCAAAAATGTTCATACAGGCAAGTCTGACAATATTATTTTTAACTTGCTAAAGATCAGCCGTGAGTTCTTGAAATCACTGTGGTTAACAGCTTCGTTAACTTCCCAGTGGGGTAGTGACTGTTACAAGATTCATCTGTGAAACTGTGATTGTAAATCATATGTTTACATGAATTTTTCTTTACATTTTTTTTCTAGGGAATGGGCCGGAGGAAGGTGGAACCAGAGAGACGGCAGCAGAACTCACAGAACTTCTTCCTATGGGCTCATGAATCGGTTCCTAGCAGCGAGGATGGCTTAACCATTTATCAGACATCATTTGTGGAAGGTCAAAATACTGAGACCCCATTTTGTAGGAGGTATCCAAAATGCCACTCAGAAAAACGTGGCACAGACAAACCCGTTCCTGAGAATGGAAAAAGCCTGAAGCCAAACAAGACATCTTAATTATAAACACAGCCCTGTAGCACTGACTTACCATCATCAGAGCCTTCTCTCAAGATCTGAACTACTTGTTACTCAAACGGACGATGAAATAAACATTGGTGTAAAGTGACTGTGGCAGTACAGTTGAGAGTTCATTGAAGTCAACCATCATATGTCACTCTGAAGACACACATTACTAAAAAAATTTTAATGAAGGGGAGCATTATAAGGAAAAGCATAATGTACATATTTTTAGAAATACCTCTATTAGGAGAACAGAGGTAGTGGTTGTACTTGTGTTATTTGATACTGGTTGACCCTGATCTTGATACAAAAGCTCCTTCAATTTCAGAATCAGTGGTATGGCTGTGCCTTAAGCAGCTGTCAGCATTTGTGTTGACAGAAACATGTAATGGAGCCGGATCCTTGGGGGTTCGCCACAACAGGGAGCCAAAACTGCCTTTTCAGGTAAGCGATAAACTTTTCTGGAAGGTTTTATGGGTATGAAGGCAGGTTACTAGCCATTAGAGAAACTAGATAAAAAAGAAGCTGCGTGTTAGATTGCTGCGCAAAATAACTGCAATGTTCGGTTATAATGCAGCAGTTGTGTAAGTAAAGAAAGAGAGGAAGTTGTAAACAATATTAGCTTGCCTGTGTGTGTGCCCTTGTGAAATGTGAGTGTATGTATGTATGCGTCATTCCTGGCAGTAAGGGGAAAAAAAGCTCAAGCTGAGAGTGGAAGGCTGCGTGAGGGTTTAAGTTTGAGGTGGACTGGATCTGAAAAGAACTCGTGATTTTTATAATTACATGTCCCAAAGGAAGTGAATTCAGAACCAATCCTCCAAGCACTCTGCTCTCAGAATCCTTACTAGCTATATGGAAGGCATTAGAGTCAAGCCTCCAAATAATGTGTTTTCCACTTCTGGATAATTTCCATTAATATAAATAAAATAATAAACCAAGTTGTGTGTCTTAAAATATACCAGAAATAAGCTTGTTGCTATGCAAAATAATGTTGACTAAAAAAAATTTAAGCGTAAGTTTATGGGATCATTTCCTTTGTTTACAATATAAATGGGAAAATAAACCCTCAACCTTTAGAATTCCCTGCATTGTAAGAGATGCCTTGAAAATGAGCTATGCTAAGAAGTGATTTCTGCCTTTCAGTGAACAGATACATCTTTTTGTACCAGCATGCAATGGCTGACCTTTTTGTGTGCCATCAAAATAGATTATATTAGAATACTTCCCCAAACGGGTAGCAATTTTATTAGCACATGCTGAAATAATGAACTATTTTTTTTTTCTTTTTAAGTTCCCCCTGCTAAAGTTCTTGGGGTGCTGCACAATGCGTAGAAATGCAAAACATTAATGATCAATGTAAAAACAGATAAAAAGCCTAGTAATGCAGTGTTATTAAAAAGAATTATTTTTTCTCAAAGTAAAGACAGCCTGCCTGACAACGCTAGAGTCAGAATTTCCAGAGCTTTAGCCAACAATTTTGTCTCCAAACTGATTCAAAACTGAAGTGTGTGCCAATCACATGGTAAATGAAGTACCCCGTGCTGTTTGGCATACTCAAGAGGGCAATCTTGGCCCTCCATCAGAAAGAAGAAACACATTCTTTCTACATTAGTAATGTTTATCTGTGGTTTAGCGTTACAACTGGATATGGTGAAATAAATTGCTGTAGTTTGTTATGCCTTAAAACACCAATAGAAAGATTCCAAGTTTTTTCCCGTTTTTTTTTTCCACTTCACACTTTGGCTCAAATACTGATTTTTATCTTTTTTTTAAGTAACTGTGGATTAATGTATGTTCTCGATGATGCTGTAATGAAGATTCCAGAGGAGAAGCCGGAAAGCTCATGAAACCTCTGTACAAACTCAAATATACTGTGCTGGTTTGAACAAAACAGGTGATTCCCACATATCTCATGCTCTGGCTCTGTTTCTTGGGTAAACAACACGAGATACAATACACTGAATTTCAAAATGAACGAGAAACGCCCCAGAGAAATTCCAGAAAGTCATAGCCTTGCATACCTTGAATAGAAACCACCAGTTTTGTTTAATCTTGTGATAATAACATCTCTGAGAAGGTGGCCCTATTGAGTTAAAATATTTATGCAATATGGGGTGTTTTTTCCTTCTTAGGGGATGAAGGAGGACTGGTAACTCCCATAAAGGTTTCCCAGTCAGTGCAGGGAAGTGCTCCCAGCTGGTAGTTAATTAGGATCAGATGGGTGTAGGTGGGCTCAGCAGAGTGAGCGTGCTATGAGTTAACTCAGCCAAATACTACTCTGGAGAAGTACAGGTTTTGCTCAAGGTGGTGCTGATAAAGGTGGAATTTTTTGTACCTTTTGTTTTATTGAAAAAAACGCAAACAAACTAAAAAACCAAGCAAGTTTGTTGCAATATTTCCTTGAACAGTATTGCCAACAATTTGAACACAGCCAAAACCTCTTTACAGAAACACCAGGCTTTGTACTATAATCCTTTTGAATGAGCAGCTATCATTGCCCTTTGTTTTTTCTCCTGAGCCTACACCAATTTAGGGACTGTCTATACAGCTTGCTTAAGAAGTCCCTTTCGTGTTCGTTTAAAAGTGTTTTCAGTATATTAGCTAAATTCACAGAACTCAAGCAAAATTGATTAACAAAATTAAACCAAGGGGATGTGCAGATGGCTGCAAGTTCCTTCTGTATAATGAGTTGATACTCATCAGCTGAGCCTGGCAACAGGCTAAGGTTGGTGATAAATATGGCTGAGCTGAAGAGTAGCAACTTTATCATGTTACTATGCCCTGGTTGAAGACAACTTGCTTCTCAGGTTGCATCAATTCAGCTGCATGGTTATGTCCACTTGTTTAAAGTGTGGCTTTTGTTTGTTTTTTTTTCTTTTTTCTGCCCTGGTTGCTGATAACTACATCTGAGAAAAGGGTCATGCTCAAAGCTGCTGTTTGTTGGACCGTGTGGCCTCCTGGTAAGCTACATGTCACCTGTTTCATTTAAGAGATGTTGTGACCTATGAAACGCTTTTAATAGTCATTTTGACCCTGATAGACAAACTCCTGATGTTGTATGATAGCAGATTGGTTTGGGTACAACTGGAGGTGAGATTTACATTTTGCATTTTGTTTACTTGGTGTCTAAAGAAGCTCAAAAAGATGCTTAAAGCCTGAAATGCCTGGCCTGTGGGGAAGGTTGGGTGGAAGGGGGAGATCTGCTTCTTGTGGAGATCTGCTTCAATGGGGATGCAACAGCTCGACTTCCAAGTCATCTACTGCTGATCTAATCCCACTCTGTGTTTATAATCAAATCACTCTGTGTAGCTGAAATGTTGTTTCGTAGCATGTGCTCTCAAGCTTAGTCTGAATGAAGTAACTTAAGTGTTGCAGTGAAGATGAGCCCTTTCCTTCTCTGCACCACACAGTTACACAGTAGCAATACTGTTGGCGATCTGTCTAGACCCAAAACTGGTGCTGATTTATTTATAGTGATAAGGTTCAAGTGTGGGTAGTATTAAGCGTCTATAAATGTTCTTACACTTGTTTAACTTTTCCCTAGCCTAGCAAAATATTCGCATAACTGTGATGGTGCTAATGTGGAACCGAAAGTATAGGCGTGTATCGAATAGAAATGTTTATGTTGATACAGTGGGTATGCTGGTTGACAAGAAACAAAATTTCTGAAATTAAGTAAAAACTTTTGGATTAGGCATCTCTATCTCTAAATTATCATCTGCAAACTTTATTTTTTTAATTATTCCTTAACCTCACCTCTGCTTCTGCAACATTAATGAGCAGTAGATGGCAAGTAGAGAGACCCATTCCATTCTGGAGCAGGAAAGGACCATATAGAACTGCCTCACCCCAAATTTCTTGCTTTACACTTGCCTCCCCAACAAAGTAATACAATAATGAGCTGTTAAAACATTGTCTCTGGAATATCTAATTAAAGGGAAGTCTGTTCAACAGGGAAGTAATCCTAACTGACCTTAATTTGGATGTATGGTAATAGTGGGTGTGAGTGAACGATTAAAGCACCCAATTTATGATTCAGGCAGGCAGCTGTGTAGCATTTATGAAAAGCATGTTATCAGCTTGCTCTCATCTGATCACAGTTTGTTACACTTCAGTACGTTCACCTGACAGTGAAATATCTCGACTTATCCTTTCTTGAATGTGGTGTACAGAAAGAAATGTAGTTTGAAATAGCTAAGTTTCAGCCAACTAGAATCAAAGAAGTGCTGCTCGGAGGGGACCTCTGGGACATGTCTAGTCCAGCTTCCCGCTCAGGCCAGACCCTTGTCAGCACAGGATCAGCTCAGCTGTGGCTTTGTTGATCTGCGTCTAGAAAACCTCCAAAGAGGGAGCTTGCACAACCTCTCTAGGTGATCTGTTGCAGCGCTACGGTGTAGTGTTAGAGAACAGTATTTTCCTGATAGCCATCTCGAACCTCCCAGCCTGCTCTCTGTGACCGCTGCCTCTTAGTGCAACATCGGGCACTACCAAAAAGTTTGGTGCATCACCTTTGTAACTGTTCCTCGAGTAGTCACAGACTGGTCTTAGCCTCATCTTTACCAGACCAAGCGAACTTATTTTCCTCAGCCTCTCCTCACGAGTCACATGCCTCTGACCACCTTACTTTTTGCTGGATCCGGCCCTATTTCTCTGCAGCCCAAAGTTGCTCTCAGTATTCCAGATTTAGCCTACAATACTGTCTCTTAGCCTGCTCATGGGAAGTGATTCTCAAAACCTTAATCTCTTCTGAAGCCAGTGGGTTGAAATCATCTGTTTGGACAGTCTGTAAAACAGGGTTTAAGGGCGGGGAAGCTGGATGAGCTTGCGTTTTCTCCTTTCTGAGGTTATGCAGCTAATTCTGTGTGTAGCAAAAGTGGAAATTGTAGAATTTACAGAGGCTATACGTGTTTGAACTCCTGTTAATCTGATGGCAGATGCTAGAGACACCCAGGTCCCAGAAGTCTTCCATGGGTGCTTAAAATGCTATTTCTGGTCAAGTCGAAAGTGCCCTAGTCTTGACAGCACCAGGTTCAAACCTGTATCAGGGAAAAGATCCACAAATTAATTTTTCTCATGTCACCACCTTGCTTTAAACCGGGAGAATGCTCAAACACATCAAGTTCTTCAGAGGGTACATGAAGAGCAGCTATTATCATGTCTGTGTGTAAGAGCTTAATTATTACGACACCCATTTGAAATAGGTTCTATTCTTTCCTCTATTTTCGCATTGTTTCAGGGAGAGGGTTATGGCTTATTACATGGTGGTTCCAGTTCTCTTTACTTTCCTCTTCTGGAAGCTGTCTCACATGCATGGAATATTTGGATGTTCCTTAAATTGGCAAGAAAAAGTTCATGTGCATACATGAGTGAGCATTATGATCTAGCCCAGGGGTTAGGACACCCACCAGAGAGGGGTTTGCCCACGTCGGGGTCCTTGTATGGCTTTGAAATTAGAAGCAAACATTAATTGAAGCAAGAATTGGAACTCAGGTCTGCCTGCTCACAGATGAGTGCCCAGACCACTGAACTAGAGAAAACCCCGTGCTTTCTTTCAAGCCCAATGTTTAACTACTTCATATAAATTGTAGCAGCTCTGACAGAAGGGGTGTGCATTGGTTGTTTCTCCAAACTGTGTGAACCAGTTCAGAAAATCAGGAGAATCTTAGGCGTACCTTTTTTTTTTCCTTGCTGTGGGATGTCTAGAAATAGTGTTACGATGATCATAAAGCTGTTAGGGTAGTCCTTAATAGCAATGAATTAATCCTTACAGTAGCCCTATGAAGTATTTAAGTAGTAGTTCTCCTTTTGCAGATGACTTAATCATAGCATGCCGTACTGAGGGTGATTGCTCAGTCGGCAGTAAAGCTGTAACTGTAAGATGGAGGAGTCCTGACCCCTAGGCTTGTGCTGTAACCAGCATTTCTTCCCTGTGCATAGATTTGCTATACAGTATTTGGAGCTTCGGTAGAAACCTAGTTGCCTGCCAGTGTATTATTTTAAGAAACTAATGGCTGCGTGTATATTTTTATAATCCCTTTCAATATTCTNATGTTTGTTACCGATGTTAAACTCCACATTGTCAGCTTTTAAGCATTACTGTGAAGGTTTTCTGTGCATGTGTGGTGTTAATTTTCATTCTAAATTAAGCTTGCTATCATTTGGAGTAGAATTAACACTTAATCTTTAAAATATTTTGTAATATGCAATACAGTTAGGTACCATAGGAGGGCAGCTGTGCTGAATGGCTTTATTTTGATATGTAAGTGTTATATTAGTGTAAGATCTACTGTAGTGAGTTGAATTATCGGATTTATACTGGTATCAGTGAGCTCTCAATCATGTCAGAGAAATGCAACAACTTGATTCGGACACAAACAGAAATACGTAAGTCTCGTAGANAGTCCTGACCCCTAGGCTTGTGCTGTAACCAGCATTTCTTCCCTGTGCATAGATTTGCTATACAGTATTTGGAGCTTCGGTAGAAACCTAGTTGCCTGCCAGTGTATTATTTTAAGAAACTAATGGCTGCGTGTATATTTTTATAATCCCTTTCAATATTCTATGGAATGGGGGACAAATTTCTTAACTCAAAGTATGCTATTTCTGAAATGGAAGTGCTATTTTAAATTTAAAAT
>VZSC01005650.1:341668-353159 GCA_013398225.1 Steatornis caripensis
ATCATTTGGAGTAGAATTAACACTTAATCTTTAAAATATTTTGTAATATGCAATACAGTTAGGTACCATAGGAGGGCAGCTGTGCTGAATGGCTTTATTTTGATATGTAAGTGTTATATTAGTGTAAGATCTACTGTAGTGAGTTGAATTATCGGATTTATACTGGTATCAGTGAGCTCTCAATCATGTCAGAGAAATGCAACAACTTGATTCGGACACAAACAGAAATACGTAAGTCTCGTAGATTATGGATCTAAATATCTTTCCAGTTATTCATTTTCGATGCTTGCAAAGTTCAAAGATTTTTCAATCCACAGTTATTTTGTTTTGCCCTTGAGAGTCTATAATCCTGACTGCAGTTACTTATTTAATTACTGACAATATCTAGCAAATTAACAAAATTAGTTCTTTAGTTTACTACTTAGATTTAATTCAACTTCTTATTTTTCTAGCTTTGAGTTTTCAATATGTGCTAATTTATGATACAGTTTTCTTTATGCTTCAAGTTAAATTCAAGCTTAAATATAAAAGAGCTTTAATGTCTGTGTTAAATAAATCCTTGTGAAATCTGAAATTTGAAATTCCATTCAATCCATATTTGCCATTTCAAGTGAGTGGAAAAAGGAATGAAACTTGTTTTGTTAGAGGAAGAAGTGTGTCTGTACTTCTGTGGCTTAGATGATCCCTTCTTGCAGAGTAGTTGGGAGGGACCCTGCTACCCTACGCACTGAGCCTGTCCCGAGATCCTCACCGACAGACCGTTAGGTTCAGAAACACCGTCTCAGAAAATAGTTGTGATCTCCCCAGTCTGTCCATCTGGATC
Source organism: Steatornis caripensis (assembly GCA_013398225.1). Lineage (NCBI taxonomy): Eukaryota > Metazoa > Chordata > Aves > Caprimulgiformes > Steatornithidae > Steatornis > Steatornis caripensis. The sequence goes on from VZSC01005650.1 coordinate 342,492, forward strand.
CATTGTTCCCAACCCCTAAGCGTTGCAAAAGGGAGATTCCTGCTGAGTTGTTAAGCAGAAGCTGTCCTGCAGCCTGAGAGTCCTGCTTTCCTGTAGTGATTGTAGAGCGAAGGCTTTCAGTGGACGGTACTATTTCTTCTGAAAGCGGAGAAAAAATTTGCAGCATCTCGAGCTGAAAGAGCAAGATGAACGTTTCATCTATCTCGTATAACGAAGTCCCTGAAGTAGAAGAGGGCTTGTTAAGCAGTGGAGACGTTAAGAGGCACAATTTCCAAGACAAATCCAGTCCTTGAGATGCAGGAATGACTGTGTGGTAGTGTGACCCTTTCTTGCTGTTCAGCTGACCCCACTCCTTGCCTCTGAGACTGGCTGAGTCTCTCTCCAAATATACAGTAGCACCTGCAGAAGGGATTCAAACAGATTTCCTGCAGCATGGAGCAGCTCTGAACTGCAGTGCAAGCAAATATTCTTAGGTTATGGGAGGACGATTTAGAAGGAGGGGTCTTCTGTTGTCCCCTTGACAGCCCACAGAAGGCAAACCCTACTGTGCTCTAAGAGACGAGTTGTCACAGGGTCTGTTAGTAGATGGGTCAGCCCTTCCTTGCTTGCAGAAATGGACACTTTTGTTCCACATCCTTCTTTGACAACGCAGCTTTGGACTACCAAGTTGTCCCAAAACACAGTTTTGGGACTAGCCTTAAGGACGAAGATCCTCCTCACCTCCATTCTCTCCCTTATTCTCTGGTTGCTCTTAAACTATCTGGATTCTGATCTTACTGCCAAAGTAGTTATCAGAAGCCGATATGGCAGCTGTCATACAGGCAAAGATCCGGCTGAGATCTGTAAGAATAATTCATGTGTCAGAACACAGGCCATCTGATAATTCTGTTTATCTTGATGTGCACATGTCTCGTTGGATAAATAGAGAATAATCTCAGCCCACTGCCCAGCGTATGGTCTAAACGCTGGTGTCTACGACGTGAATAAAAATCCGTCATGACTGTTGATGTCCTTAGTACACTATACGTAGGAAGTATGTCTTCACATTTTCTTCGCACTCTAATAATGAGTATCTACCACCTCCTTTGTATAATGAAAACCTCTCTCCCGCTTTCCTGAGTGCATGACTGTAGGCTAACATGCCAACATTGCTTTTTCACAAAGATGCAAAAACTTTTATAGCCGGCTATGTTTTGCTATTTCTTCCCTACTTCTCCCCACTCCCCTTTAAGTCCCCCCAGTAGGATTTTTGCAATACGTTCCTAGAAATATTGTATGCACTCTGACACAAACCAATATCTTCAGCAGTAATAATAAATTAGACGCAGTGGGAATTTAAGCTTGTTCTTTTGTCCAAGGTGATATAATGGAAGTCATTCATAATGAAGAAAGAAAAAAGTGATTGTTATGCAGCGTTTCTGTATTAAGCATGCCTCCCCAAATTATCCAGAGTATAAAAGAGAATGCTTTTAGAGCTTTGTTACAACCATGGTTGAGCAAAATGCATGTGAATGTCCTCTTATTTGCATAACTGGGATTTCTTAAAATACAAGCCATTTGTATTGTGTTAAGCTCCCTCAAGCCTTGCTGCCTCGCAAGATATATCATAGTTTTATCATTAATCAAAACAAAGCCAAAATCAATAAACATGCATAATCAGGAGTCTCTGATTCCAGTATGCAAATACACTACATATTGATGAAATGTTTCTGAATCTAAAATAGTTTTATTCTTTTTTTTCCTGTCAGAAGTCCCTGAGCCTTTTAATTTAATATTTTATGCATTGCAAAGCAAACAGTATAAGAATGCATTCACGTATCGGAGAAAACAAGTTACAAGATAAAATGCTGGATGAATCTCCTAACAGTTTTTGTGTACTTTGTTGACTTTAAAGGCAGTTTATGCTTCTGAAAGGCTGGTAATTACTTGACCTTTAAAGGCCCAATCCTGCAAAAGCATTTGCTCTGCCGTGCGCTTTCCTGCTGCTACCAGAGCATGGGCAGCCTGGTCCTCGGGCCCTGTGCCAGGGCTGTTTGTTAATTAGGGAAAATCAGTTGTTCCTTATGTGTGGGGCGATCGAAGTGTTACGTTACAGGGGGACGGAAATGGTGTTCGGTCAGGACAGGCTTGTGTCCTTGACGTGTGGCCAAGATAGTGATCAGTACCTGCAGCTCCATGGAGCAAGGGCACTGTTCGCAGAGGACACGAGCTCTGCTTCTAATGCTGGTGGAAGCTAAGCTCTTCTCGCATGCTAGCAGATCATGCAAATCTTTATTTATATGTGTTTGGTACTGCCCTCTGTAGTTTTAAATTCCTTATCAGACATATGTACACTACGATGCAAGGAACATTATCGTCTGAAGATGCATCCAAAAATAAGCATTTTGACAAGAGACTTAATAATTTCATAGGTTTCAGGGATGTTGTACCACTGCAGTTAAGAACCCCTATCAGTGCATGGCTCAAATTGATGGGCAAATTTCACAAATTTCTAACAGGTGAGCTGTGATGGGGTAAATCTTACCAGCAATTACTGCTTACCTGGTTCTGAAGCTGTCTGTATCTGTACCAAGTACAAAACACAGACCCACGAAATGAACACATCAACAACCAAAGGATTAAAATAAAGCAAAATTGTATGAAGGCCAAAGTTAAAGGAGAAGACGGATGGAAAAAGATCAGTGGTACAAAAGCCAGGCTGCAATTAAGTTGAAAAAGTTCCTTGTTTGCTAGTCAAATAATAAGCCGTGTCAGAGCCGTAGAATTGGCTATTCTAGCGTAATTGCATCTCTTGTGCATTTGTGGGACTCTGCTAACCACAGGCATGATGGTCTCATGAGAGTCATCCCCTCTGAGCTGATTTATTAGCAATGTGAAAAGTTTAAAGGTATGATGTTTATTTTATATCATAACAAAATAAATGTGGCAGTGATCATAGATTAGGAAGCACAGTTCAAAACTGTGAGAGTCTTTTAGGCCTATCAATCTGCTGTGGATGGGTTTCACAATGAGTATGTCTGTTTGCCCAGTCATGCTTACTAACATTTGCTCGATGCTTGTTTTCAGAGCCATAGAGTGTTAAAAAAAAAAAAATAAAAAAAAATTCTGTGCCTTTGGTGGGAGTAGGTGCTCACCTGAAGAGAGATGGTAGATCCGATGTGTAGCTCCACTCCTTAGTTTGGAAGCAGCCCCACTGAAGTTGGCAGGATCATCTGTATATATCTATTCATAAATATAGACAGATATATAAGGCGAGGGGTGCAGTGAGCTACTCAAAGTCAGTTACTTCTTGACTTTCATTTGCTACAAGGATGGTTTATGGGAAACTTTGTAGTTATGCTTTTTTAATTGATTCTTCAGTGATCTGAAACTTTTCTTTTAAAAATAGGATAGATTTTTAGTTTTCATGGCAAATGACCGCACTAAGGAGTGTATTTGGTGAAGGGAAGAATAAAGGTTAGTGCAGTGATGGGTTGATGATCAAGAGGAACTTACGTTTCAAGCTGGAATATCTCTTGATGTTGTTCTTCACTTAAATAGTTTTACAGCCACTGCATAGCACTTCGTATGTGTTTTCCTACCTGTCTGGATAGCTGTGTGCGCTAGCAGTGCTCCGGAGAGTGTCACAAGATATTCCTCAGCATCAACTTCACTACTCAATTTCCAGAACCAGCAGAAGGAGTGAGAATTGTTTATCTTTGTTTCAAGCTTTGCTTATACAGTCTAAGGTAGAACTTAACCTCTAACCTTTTCCTTCCTGATTTTGGTAATTGTAGTGCATTGCTGCTGGACTATAACGAGCTTACAGTGGCTGTGTCTGCTTTGTCCACTGTCACATTGCATGCATAAGATATAATGTTGAGTATTCTGTGCATACTTCTTGTTTATTTTAACTGTAATTTGTCATTTTGGTAGGTCTAAGGCTAACAAGTAATTGTTATGACCTGATGTACCTTGCATACAAGTTCTACATTCCATCTCTTTGTACTCGGTTATTTTCAAAAAGGAAAAAGAAAAATCCATCAGCCAGACCAGGATAAACAAAATACATAGCCTGTCTGGTTTTGGCAAGGTTGGTAGAGGAAAATATGAGTGAAACCATGTCCTTCTTTCTTGTGGAAAGTACTCAAATAAATAAGAAACTTGACAGAATGAGAGTACTGATGCAAGTGATTAATATTTTTAAAGCTCTTGGGTTTCTTTTGCTCAAACTTTTTGAATAAAGGGTGGAGTATTAACATTAATCACAAGCAAGGAGCTTCAGTCTCCAGAACTGTCACCTGGCACCTCCTCTCATTGCTGCGTTTAAAAAGGACGGAATAAAAAATATGGCCTAGTGGTCTTGTAGGAACATTGCTGAGGGTACCAAGCTGTGGGGTAAAGGAAAAAATGATCTTCTCATCCAGGTCCGAGGTCTGCAAGTTTTAACATGAAGGAATGCAACTCAAAGGAATGATACTCATTGGGTTTATTAATCTCTATCTACATGGGCTACTGCTTACATTTAGACTTGTACGCCATTTTTTGTTTTGAAAATATTTTTCATATGAGACTTCTGAAGTGCATTGAAGAGAATAAATGGGCACCTCTCCACCCTGGGAGAGGTATAATTAACGACTTGGCAAAGATAGGATTGGAACCAAAGAACCCCCCTTGTCTTTATCTCCTTACCCTGCTCTAAACATTTTCATGACCTTTTTTGGAAAAGTTTTGCAAAAGTAATACCAAACGGAGGACTTTTTTTTTTTTTTTTTTTTTTTCCCCATGTCCTCCTCTCTTGTTGCACAGTGTAGTCTGTTTTAAATACACTTTACAGTGCAGTCATTTAAGGAAATGAAGATATTTCATAGCTCGCTTAGCATTTGCATGTGAATATAGGCCACCCTGCTGTTTGATTAAACTGGAGTTTAAGAAAACTGTAAGAATTGAGGTTCATAGGCAGTGCAGTACTTCACACTCAGGTTGCAAAGGTTGTTGAAGGAAAAAAAAATTACAATATCCTTGGAAGTACGTGACTAATGAGAATATATATAGCACTTCTGAGATAGCTCAAATATATAATTATTGTGAGGATTTCACAGACACATAAATATAATGATCTTCAGCTAAGTAAATTGCTACCTACCAATGAAATAAATATGGTCCCTTCAGAATTTGAAATAATTCAGTACTGTAGGTGGTGGGAAATGATTCACCTTAGCTGTTATCTCTGGAACAGTAATATAGAAATATATCTGCCAGTACTGTTACATTTACATTGTTCTTCATATCCTGTGGAGTTTGTCAGAAGATCTGTGGTCCCCGCCGACTTCCACCCCCTTATTGTGATAAGGCTGTACACAGCATGGCTCAACAATGGGTTGGAGCAGCTAATATTGTTTACCACAGTAGGCATCTCAGCCATAATATTTTTCCAAGAAACACTGATGTGTTTAAAGGTCAGGTTGATACTGATTTGACTGCTAAACGTGAATTCATTTTTCTAGGAGTAGAAGGGTGTACATGCCTTTGGATAAAGGTTAAACTGTTGTTTATGCACTCGATAGGTGGAAAACACAAGGCTTTAATACAGAAATCATAATAGCCTATTCTGGTCAGTCAGGGAAATGCGATGGCTTACATTTAAAAGGAAGCTCTGAATCCACAGGCGTTTTCTGACTATCGCTATAGAAGAAAACTCACTGAAAACTTCAGCACGTGCCTGGAAGATCTAGATATTGCAAACAGTTTAAAGTTCATGGTGGGCACAGAATTCATCCAGGTCTTTCGGCAGCACCTGCAAAATTTAATTTTGCTACCTCTGATGAGGTGCCAAAGACTAGCCCCTCCTGCTATGGTAAGGGGACCGAAAGGAAGGAGAGAGGGATAGCCCTACAAATTTGGATTTGCTTGCCATCTTCGGTGGAAGGGGAGTGATGTGGCGGTGTCTGCTTTTACCAAATGGAAGGTCACCTCCCGTCTTGTGACTGCCACCCTTCCTATTCAGGTGCCTCTTTCCATGGCAGTGAGATTGTGGTCAGTAAGGTTAGCTTAGCCATGGACATTTCTAGCAGGCAGCTGCACTAGACACCTGGATTTAAAGGAAGATGTGACATGTTCTGATAGTTTCAGCTGGGCTGGCTGGGCTCCACAGGAAGGCAGGACTTAACCAGGTTGTGCTCTGCTCCTCATTGCTTGGAGGTGACGCATCAGATGGAAGCATGAGCACTCGGTGCTGAGCTGTGCTCTATCTGCAGTACCCTCTGTGCTTGCTCTGTGGTGTTCTTCAGGCCAGGTGAAGAGGGTTGCACATCCCAAAGCTGAGGAGAGGAACCTCTATGACATGAGTACAAATGGAGAGCAAAGGTACGCATGCACATCCACGTAGGTGTCCATCTCATCGTTCTTTCCTGGTTTCCATTTTCCAGGTACTTTTTCTTATTTTAAGTATAATTTGCTCCAGCCTTTATGACATTATTCTACGCTGTTGAGAGATTCTAACAAAACCCCATGCTTGGTATTGTGGCAAGTGATTTTTGCTTCCGTCAAAGGGTGTTGTGTGCCACAGTCTTCTTTCTTTCTTGCACTGTGTACACATCAGTCAACTTCTCCTTTACCATTCCTCTCATTTTCTTTTCTTCTGGCCTCTCAAGGTCCGAGTCGCCTCATTTAACCCCTCCGGTTTGTACCTCTCCTTCCATCTTTCTTCTCTCTTTCTGTAATGAGAAAATCTTTAATGTCCGATTAGAAAGAGGCGATTAGCCATGTGGGAGGCTAACATACTTTTTAAAGAAATAGCCAGCTCTCTCTGATCATGTTATGTATTTCCTTAACCACACCTCTTGGTATTTTGGGATAGGGCTTTTGGAGCTGTTTAGGTCTGTAGAGGGGGCTGTGTCACAGGTGGTTGTCTGGTGCTGGTTTCAGTACAGTATCCAGCTTATTTCTGTCTTCACTGGGGCAACGGCATGCCTCTGCAGTGGACCAACACCAGCTCTAAAGATGTATTTTACAAACTCAAGTTTACTTATAAGGACACAATTTTGGCTTTTAACTTTGCCTTGTAAAAGGATCAGTTCTTTTCACTGTTTGTTTTTAACTTTCACTGATTCATTTGGGTTGTAAACTCTGCTTGAAAGCCTCGAAGTCCATCCAGGATTTTTCCTATTGAATTATCTTATAAATGTTTTCTAGTTTTGTTGTTGTGTTTTATTTCTACACGTTTTATCTTTGCAAAGAGTCCATGAGAGCTGGCATGAGAGCCGAGGTCACATATTTGATCCGATTTTCAGTGGGATGTTCTGACACCTTGACCATCTTGGCATTTGCTTTGAGAACAGATGGAGAAAACAGTCCATAATACGCCTGTTGGCCTAAAAGCAGAGAATCTAGTAGTACCATGAGTGGCTTGCTGGCTGACATCAATAGCACAGGACGTTGTATTTGATTAGCTTTGCTTTCACAAGAAAGACCCGCTGTATTGTTTTGAAGAATGTGTTCAGTTGTTTTAGCAAACTTAAAAATCCCCCGTGGCTACAGAAATAGAACATTTGAGTGAAATGCCTGCCATGTCCAGGATAAAAAGCCATGCAAAATGTTCCGTCTACAGATCAGACTCAATCCTGAAGCTGTATCAGTTCAGAAAACTTCTGGATTTCTTTTTTTTCTTTCATCTTCTGAAGAAAGAGAGATCTAGAAACCCCGCAGGAGGATTTCTGCCTTAGCAAACAGAGCTTGACTGCATTTTGGTTTGGTATTTTAGCTCAACGTTACAAATACTTGTGTCAAAGATCTTGGCTTGAATCCTGGAATTACTTCAGATGCGATGGTGTGATAAAAAGAAAAAAAAAATCCTCCCTAGGATTTCATGCCTGCCTCTTATTTTTGCCAGGTTGCCCTTACTGTCTTACCGAAGAGGAAACGTTGAAAAGCTAAAGTTATATTCCTGAGGTTTCTTACGGGAAGATAATTTCCATGGATGTTGTGTAAGGAAACCCCTTTACTGTTTTTAAAAGGAAAACATTGCACAGAAAAAGCAAGAAAGAAAAGATCTACTTGAGGAAAAACAGCACCAGACTGGAAATGAGAACTTTCATTTTTCTCTGTGCAGTATGTTTGTCTTTTTCCACCCCGGCTCCTCATGCCAAGTCAAAGTCCCATGCCCCCTTTCCCGTCTTTAGTATTAATCATTTTCCTGCACTGATATCTTCTAATTGCTTTATTAGAAAGCCATCTCTGACTTCCTGCTAAGCGGTGCCTTATCGCTTAAATGTTGAGCAGTAGTGACAGCCGCTTGTTAGATTAATTCCAGATATGTATTTTACAGAGCTAAAGTCCATATTTTTAAAACATTTTAATAAGTATTTAGAAATACAAAAACCAGGTATTGTATCTATTCCTGTTGATCTATCTTTAAGGAATTCAAGTGAGTGTTGATGCTTGGTGGTTGTTTAGAAAGATAATCATACAGATTTTTCTAGAAATTGGAAAATTGAAAAATATAGGATAGATATAATTCCATGTTAGGGTTGTTTCAAACCAGACAGAAGAAGAAAAAAAAGCTTAATCTGTTACAGAGCTGCTAGGTTGTCTTTTCCTTTTCAATAGGAAGTAACAGATATTTACCACAAAGTGTTAGTTTAAAATGCTAATTGAACAAGATAGAGGATACAGTTTGATTTTCTGTTTACCAGTGAATTTTGTATCATCTTCACTACCACAGCGTGTGAGTGTTTTTGAGTCACCCTTTAAGTGACGTAACTGACATCTGTCATAGTTTTTATGTCTCTTCTTATGGAGATGTGTTCATGTACTTGATACTTGGGATTGGTACATTGGTTAGGTACTTTTTTTATTTCCCCCTCTTGAACTGTACCCGCCAGGCAAATAAACAGCAAACTGTGTACTGAAAGTAGACTGTGAAATGTATGATGGATTTTTTTTTATCCTGAATTGCTGATCAGAGTAGTAGACTGAATGATGCCTGAAGTCTGAACACTTCCCAGCTTTGCATTTGTTTCTCACCAGAGCATTTATCATTGCTAGATAAGCTTTCTCTCTGATGGAAACAGGGCAAACATAATGGGTAAGGAAGACATATAAATAATGCCCGGTTGCGTAGGTTGAGACATTGTGTTGCACAGCCACATTGAAACTGCTTTGAAAGGAATTAAAAACCCGAGTACTTTCTCAATAATAGCACAATACAAACCTTTAACTATGAAATGTTGCCTGACCAAGTTTAAGGCCTGTGTTTAACAGTAAAAGGAAAACACACATCTCCGATTTGGGGGGAAAAAACCCCTGTAAACCAAAAGAATGTGGTTCTTGTTAATAGTATAGGCAAGGGTTGTAGACACCTTCAGATTAAAAAGGCAATTAATATTTATTTCGTATCAAAGTAGATTGCTAATTAGGGCTGTGCTCTTCCCATCCCCCAGGGAAATAATCAGATGAGTGAATCTCATCTGGAAAGTTCACGTATGGCAATGAGAAGCTCATCACAAAGATAAAACCAGAAAAGAACCTGGACGACCTGATGAGATGTTCAGGCTATCTCATAGACTTTGCTCTCTAATGGGGTTTAAAAGACCTAGTATTAGTGAATTTATTTTACTGGTTTTCTGGTGACACTTCCTAAAAGGCCATGATTATATATAGCTCAGTCACTTGTCAGTGTCCTTTCATTAACATGCCTAAAGAATCTTAATTGCTCAATCAGAATAGCAGACTTTGCTTCTGCTGGTAAAGTTTAAGAGGTTATTCAAGCTAAACAGAGAAAATGGAAATGCTGCCCAAGTGGATCCAATAGAAAGAACAAACCGTTACAGGAAAAAGTCAAGCAAGACTAAGAAGGAAATTGAAGAGCAAATAACTGAAGATAGAAAAACAAACAAGAAATTATTTCAAATATACCAGAAGCAAGAGTGGCAGGGAGCACGGGACAGAGGCAGTGCTGGGTATCAATATGTCTAAAAATGACAGAGCTGAAAAAAACTAAAAAATTGAAAAAAACCCCAACAGATAAGCTGAGCTAGATGGACTTCAACATTTAAATGTTTGACCTGTAGGAAGTAAAAGATCCAGTCCTTCCTAACTCCTGGGTAAAATGCCGTATTATGGGCATTCAGTAAAAATTCTGTGTACCTTTAAGTAAACACCCAAGTGATTAAGTAAGCCCATCTTTGCTATAGGGATGTCACACCAAACGATGAGCAGGAAAGATGTAAAATTTTGTGTTGATGAGTAATTGCCCTCTCTTGCTTTTTGGACAAAATCTTGTCTGGTTTTGTGCAGAAACTATTTGTTTTCCATTGGAAGATTTAAACTCTTGCCAGCCTTCCCAATAGCACTATGAAGGCGCTCTCCATTGAGTATGTAACGCTTGGGTTTGGGTAAAAAGTTCATATCTCTGTCTTAAAAAAAAATTAAAGAACTTCTTGGGGAAAGTTCCTGTTTCCGACCAGATCGAATCGTAACCGCACTGTAAGACATTTGGGGAAAATGTAGCTGCTTTGAATCATGCCTTTCTAGAAATTTGTTATTATGGGTAACTAGTTAAGATGATAAATTTGGACATCCAAATGTCTATGATAAGCTGGTAGAAGAACTATATTGTAACGGAGGAGCCAATTTTTTTCCCCAGTTTTGTAACTACTTTTAGATCTGCGCCCCCCCCCCCCCCCCCCC
>VZSC01005650.1:353302-369907 GCA_013398225.1 Steatornis caripensis
CACGCCAAACATCAGAACAACAGTCAGCTTCTAGCGTGACAAAAAGATCAGCAGAGATGTATCCCAAGGATTCATATCACATCTCACGCAATCTCTTAACATTCGGGATACAGTGTGAACAAAAAGATGCTAAAATTTACAGATGAAACGAATCAGTTACTTACTGAAGACTAGAAAGGCTCAGGAAACGTTGAGGAAATCGGTATACACAGTGTTTGAACATCATAAAAGAAATGAAATTAAGTGTTAAAGTTGCATTAAAGCATATTTAAAAGAATCATGGTAACTAACCACATGGCTATCACACAGATAGTTTCTACATTCATTCCAGACCCTCAGGAAAAAGATCCAAAGTCCCTGTAAGAAGGTTAATGATAACCTTTCAAATGTATAACTTTCAATAGTTAAATATAAAGCTGTTTTCAGAAATGCATAAAAGTAAAACCGAACTATTATAATGTCTTTTATCGATTCGAAGCACAGCATTACCTGAACTGCTTTACTTGATTCTGATCAACCTGTATTAGAAAAGATTTAGTGGGAATAGAAGAGCTAACATATTATTACAGCTGTGGGAAAAAAACTTCCCCAAAGAATTTGAATAATGAATAATAAACTCAAGTAAACAAAAAACCTTCAAAATAATTCAAATAACGGGTAAATTTAGTAAAAGAACCATGCAATTTTCATGACATTTTCCTGTGTGGGTGTACACGTATTTAAACTTCAAATTGATTCTTTGACGTTTTGTAGATTGTGTTATGTGCATTGAGGTATTTGTGTGAGGAAAGGTGAATAGTTTTCTTTCCGTTCTTTAAATGCCCTGTTTGCTATTTCAGATTTAACTGAAAGACAGAGGTTGTCTTTTAGAAGCTCGATGCTATTAAATCGGCAGCAAAGTGTCTGACGTGGTTTGCCATTGTTCTTAAAAAATAATTAGACAGTGTAGTGGAGCCAACCCCAGTGGAATACAGGTGTGTCTGCTTTATAACCTTTAAGAGTAGAGTCTTGATTACACTGTGGCAGCAGTCACTTTAGCACTTCATTCCATTTTGCTGGATGTTGATATTACTGAATTATCTCATGTTCTAAATGCAAAGTAGCTGATTTTTCCTAAATGCGTTTCTTGGCAAGCAAGAGATAAGTTGGGTCTGGTTCCATTTTTAAGAAGGGCTTTGTCCTTTTAATGGTCCTTAAATTAATCCTGATAATTCCACCTGAGAGGACGGCACTTCTAGAAAGCATAAAGCAAAATCGTGTATTTTACTCCTGCACCCATTTACAAATATTCTGTAGTCTGCTCCTATTCACACAGAAAAGAGATTTCTACAGTTATTTCAGAACCAAGATATAAATAGATGAATGTCCTTAAAGAGCAGTCTTCCTGCCTTTGAATTTAATGGTAGAGCTTTAGATGGAGACAGTTTGTCCTAGAAGAAGGCAAGTTCATTTTCAGCAGAACTAGATCCCTTAAATTAGGTGATAGTGATACATTTATAGGTATACATCATAAGAATTTTTAATACAACTCCACAGCACATTCCTTAGTCCATCTTAATTCTCAGACTGATCCTTTGGAACAAGAGACTGTTAGCAACCTATTTTATCTCGTGAAGCTATAAGGATCAGTGTTTGGGGATCTACATCCTATTGCCTTTGCTCCTTTACATAAGGCAAATTTTTAGGCACAGAATTTCAGTTGCTGTTCTGAGATCAAAAGTGTGTTTAGAGGAGCCAGAGGAGAACCCAAGTCTACTGCTTGTTCCCAAAGTCTCTCCACAGAGTCTCTTTTCTTTTTTTTTGTTTAAATCTTTAATCTCATTGATTATTGCAAATATCACTTTGGATAAAAGTGGATAGTGTTTAACGAAAGGGAAGCCGTAGCACAAGAACTCTCACAGACCCAAACCTGCAGGGTACTGATGCCAAGAGCTGGGCTGAGTGTTCTTACATCATCTGATGCAGCCACGCTTTTTCCTTTCCTCCCACGAACATACAGATACCACCTCTACCTCCACCACATCAGACTGTCGTTAAAGCAAGGATTGTCTCTCTAACCCTGCACGTGGGGAAAGGTGATGGTGTTGCCTGCCTCTTCCTTTCTACTAACTTGAAGGACCAAGGGAGAGTCCAATGATGTGCAGCAGCCTAAGAGAGCTCTTTACATAGTGCTGACTTCATGAGGGCCCCTCTGAGCATTCCATACAACAGTTGACAGTGTCTCCCACTTGAAACTGTTGTCATAACTTTTCCTTTCTTTGCTTTTTTAGTATGTGGTGGGAATAGAGGGTGCAGTGCAGAGGGAAGGGGTTTTCCGGCAGATGGTGCTGATGTCAGCTTCTGCTGACACAGCTCAGCTCATTGCTCTGGAGGGACGGAGGGCACTTTGTGCGTGTCCTCGCACTGTCTCAGGGCATGGATGTTTATCACAAATTTCCCAAGGAGGCCTTTCCAGCTGAAAAGACTCCGTGAAAACAACCTGCCATTCCTTAACATAGCTTAATGTGTTTTGAGCCCCATAATTACAGCTATGTATGCCAATTAATAAATAAAGCAATGCAAAAAGTTACTCAGCAATATACCAGCTCCATCATTTAAGATCAGAAAGACATCAGTCTTGGTGCCTTCAAAGAAAGACTTCATTTGCTGGCCACAAAAAGGAGCTAAATCACTATAAACAAACTATTAATAAATCTGTAGTAGTGCATCAGGAAAAAAGAAGGGACTATGCATGCTCCCTTTCACTTGGTTGTGGTATTGGAAAATCTTTATAGTGTGGTGTACACTGATGAGAGACTTGTGTGTGTGTTTGTCTTCCTCGTTATCTTTGATGGGATCAGGGCAATATAAAGTAGTTAAGAATGTGTTTTCTAACTGAATTAAAATGGTTTAGGTCTGTGGTGGTGCCAACAGGAGCAGTCTGGGCTCTCTCCTGGTTCTCAGGCTCATGGTCCTGGTCTGTCTAGCACTGACAGCGGCGCTCAAATAATAATTGGGGTTGGACTAGATGATCTCTAGAGGTCCCTTCCAACCCCTACCATTCTATGATTCTATGCAGTCACTCAGATCAGCAAGCTGATGTTGCTGCAAGAACACTCATCTGAAAAAGGAAAAAAAAAAATTAGTCTCTTGCATGGTGCGCTAAAGGTGAAACAGAAGCAGCACTGGAGATGTGGACTCAGGATGGAAAGGAGATCAGGGACCCCCTTTTTCAGAGCTAATGTTGTCCTAGATATGCTTCAGCTGGCTGCCATGCTGTGCCCATAGGCACCTAAATATTAAATAACATTTACTGGCTAACTCCAAAATGGAGTTCCCAAAAACTTTAACTTCCTGGCTATGTAGACCTGAAAACACCCGAGTCTTTAAATGCTTCTATTCCTTACCCGTGTTTGCTGACTGCCTGAGAGTCCTCCTTGATCTGAGTATCAGCTTTGACAAGACCAAGAGCTCCAAGTACAAATCAAGCCTGATCCTCAAAAAGATTCAGAGCTGTAGCTGGGGAAGGGTGGAGGGACAGAAGGATGGAAGCGATCTGAACACCAAAATGTCTTGCAAATAGCTGTGATCAGAGTACTTATGTAAGTAAATGTAATGTGTTGCATAAATAGAGATGTGTGTTTGATTTCCTCCTTTGAATAGGGGAATTCAAATCTCATCTCTTAGTGCTTTATTTGAGTTATATATGAGTGGGACAGGAGCATAACTGATTTTTCCTGCTCAAGATCTATTAGTCCAGTGAGCACTAGTAGGAACATGAGTCCACAACCCAGTACATAGGGCACTTGGTTGAAAGGAAAAAGGCTGAATGGGATCTGTCTTAAATGTGATGACTGTTTGGCTTGACATACAGAGGAGACTGCTCTAAAGGCAGTCTAAAACCTATTATATATTGAGTTGCTGGGTCTCTGGGAAGTTATGAAATCCTATTAATCCTAAAATCAGACCTTAACATAACTTATTGCGGGATCACAGCTTGTGCATTTATCTGCTTGTCATGCTATTTGCAATATAGATTGCAAAGTCTGTTTATGACCCTCTGTGGTGGTATCGTCTGACTAAGAATATAGCAAGCCCTTGGACAGAATGAATGCTGTAGGTTAACTTTCTGCTATTGTATGTGTGTTTGCACTGTAGCTGAATTAGCCACCTACCAGGACAGTAGACCCTGTAAATCTCAAGTTTCAGGCAATCCCATGTGGGAAGTGCACGTACAGAAATGGGTTTTGGTTGTTTCTGCTGAAAGATTATTTGGTTCAAGCTGAACAGTGACTTTTTTAAGACCAAATGTTCTTTGGAAGCATTGCTTTAGAGATTGAGGTTAGAGGGTTTGTCGGTTTTATTTACGTGGGGTAAAGATAGGGGAGATTTTAGAAGGAATGGCAGCAAACGCGTAATGATCCTGATTTTAGTACAAACTGAACTCTGCATCTACTTCTGGGAGATAACAAAAATTTCTTTCCATAATTGTGGTGAAATAACTGCCCTCTGGCTGCATTTCTGGTGTCAAAATTAACTAAATATATTTTGTGTTGCTTTTATTGCAACTGGCAAGTGAGCAAGCCGCTAATAGTAACAGAGCCGTTGTGTAATCAAAGCTAATCCTTACGCATGGTGAGAATCAGAGTCAAAAGCGTATAATCCTACTGTAGGCTACATTCCTCTGTAGGTTTCCTCTTAATATCTCTTGGTTTTTGCTCCTTGTGAACTGTTTTCAGTATTTTTAGATTAAGTTCTTGACCTAAAATTTGTATTGTTCTGTTTTTGAGGGGTTTTTTTCCACAGGGAATGTATTCTTTGAATTTGCCTCTGCCCTCATCATTGCATAGCAGTCTGCTGTTATGTCTTCAAAGACAATCACAGCCTTGCTCTATTTGCTGCACTGCTCGCATTCCAGATTCTTAGATTCCTGCTTTATTTCTGAGGGTCTCAGCTTTTATTTAATAAAGTAAGAGGAAATAAAGTCTTTGTGATTGTGGAGAAAGGTCTACCGTAGGGGCCTATAAAACAGAGAAAAATAAGACTTTCAGATTCGGTCCTGTTTTTTTTGCAGACCTGATTCAACAATTTTGAATATTTCCAGCTTAATATCTTACTATTAGGTTCACAATGGGTTGTGGTTAAAAGGGGCACTGTGCACATGCACACGTAGGCGTTTGCAAAGGCTTTTCCTCTTTTGCCGTTGCTGAACCACTGCATCTAAGTCCTCTGCACTGAACTGTTCATTGGTTAGTGCTCCTGATTGCAATTGCTGGAGATTAATTATAACTCTTCAGTGCCTGTATATGCTGATTTCCTGATGTACTGAGTTTATCAAATCAGTAATTAATAAGTAACAGCTGTTCTGTGGCTTCTTGCACAGTTATTTTTCTGGAATAGCTTACATCAGTTGTGATCCCCAACTGTAACGTATGGCTTTGGTGCCTATACTGGAATGGACTGTAGATCCATCCAGTTTGCTAACCAGTCCCTGCCAGAGCCAACATCTCGAATTGGAGGAAACAGACCGCAGGCAAACCACAGCGCTCACAGGCTATTCACCAGCAATGTGCATGGCTGTGTGGGAAAATTCTTCTATGAGACCTGGTTGCGATCATCTTACAGCCTGAAGCATGAGACTGAATACTTCTCATTGTCTTGATTTGAATGGACACAAGCTCTCTAAAAGGTAGAGGAGTCCCCCACCGTCCTTGTTTGTGTGCCTGACCTGGGACAGAGGTACCCTCTGAAGGCAGTCTGCCTCTTTGGGTGATAAGATGCCAGGATATGGTGGAGAGCAGCCCAGCAAGCCAGACCCCGACTCTGCCAGCTCACATGCGTCTCGTTGCACTCTGCCATGAGTCGATGACTACAGTGTCATAGATGATGGTGCTAAAAAGGAGACTTAGCCAGAAAAAGCGTTGCCTAAACTAAAATGGAACATCTTCTGTGCAATTTTTTCTTCTTCATTTCTCTGTCTGCACACCCCTGACTGATAGGTAGTACGAGAAATCCAGTCCTGAAGCAGTGGCAAATTAACCAGCAGAAGGGTCATGTAGCAGCCAAAGCGGCAGATTATTTGTGCATCTGCATATATGATACGATTCAGCCATTAGATGCCTTCTCCTCCGTCCCCGGCGGCAGCTCTTGGAGGTTATGCTCTAAAGAACGCTGCTGAGCCTCTGCCCTGCTTTGTGCCCAGCACTCCTTCAAGCCGGGGAGGTGATCCCCGGACAAGACCTTTTGTGTAGGGGTCATGGTTCCTGCCTCTGGATTGCCTTTGCTGTTATCCTTAATATGTTTGGGCTCGGTGTAATTTTTTTCTGTGGGAGGAAGAAGACCGGCAGTGTAGCTTGGTGTAGTATTACAGGTCAGGTCAGCCCCACTGCATTGGAGGTTCTCAGGTGAAATTTGAACAAGGACAGATAGACCACAGCTCTAGACAACACTTAAGCCCTAAACCAGGCTTTCTGAAATTACCAAAACTCCATTTATTGTTTTTTCTTTCCTCTCTTCCTTTCTCCCTTCTCTGTTTTTCCCCATAAACTACTTAGAGTTGCTCATTTTGGGGTATTTTCCCATTCTGAAACTTCTCATAATTCTTGCAAATATAATCTTCAGTACTGAAGGACACTCAAAGGAATCACAAATCCCTACGTAGCCAAAGAATAGCAAGCATGTGAAACAAAGCCACTTTAAAATCTCTTTTTCCACCTAAAATTAAAAAATGGTTAAAACTGAGGGGAGACTACAGTGTTGGTCAATGATGAATTGAATGAGGAAGTTTGTAGATGGACATGTATTGGTGATTAATTTGATGAGAGAAAACAAGATTTATGGACAGGCTGCAATGTGGTCATACTGGTTTAAATTGTATTGAAATTATTTAATTTTGTATTAAAGTTAAGTAATGCCAGGGGAGCTGAGATCAGTGTCTTTCAGGTCTGTTGTTTTTCTTCCAGTTGTTTTAGGTGAAAAAGAATAGAAAAAAGTTTATTAAGTTTTCAGCTTGTTATAGCTTCAAGTACCAAACTCCCAGTTGCAGATACTCATTCTTTCACCTGTGAAAATCAACACTTCATTACCACTTGCTTTATAATCTGGAAACTTAATTACTACCATTAATTACTACAACCAAGCAACCATTTCCCACCACTTATCCTTTCCTAACATAACACATGTATTAAACTTCATGCTCAATGTAGAAATTCAGTAGAAAACTTTCCATGGAGTTTCAGACAGGTATTTTGGGTTTGTCTGTTTGCAGTAGTACAGAATACTTCTAACGTATTGTTCTATGCTGCCTCTTCTGTTTCCAAATAAATTATGGTATTGAAGTGTGAAACCAAAACCACTTGATACACTGTGTCTTGAAGTCACAGGGAATTAAAATAAAAAGCTGTACTGTCTAACAAAGAATGCTTATTGCTTGTCATCAGCAACAATAGATTCTTTTTCCTGGCTCTTAGGGCTTGAAAATCTCTGTCAACAGACAACCATGAATGAAGAGTTTTTACACAGACCAAGTTCTTTCTTTTGTTTTTTTTAAATTAAATTAGTAGGATTTTTGTCTATTTTGGAATGCAGGACTTCACTTGAACCTTTATTTTACATAATTTTAAATCCAGAGGGGCTCTACAGGTTGAGAGGTACACAAGGCATTGGAGTAGATCTTATAAAGAGGTTGTGCTGTCTCCATCTGTGCAAGTTGGTTGGTCTCAGAAGTGAATAAGTATCAGGATCCTTTTTGTGGCTTGGGATGAAGTAAACAACCTTAAAGTCCCTCTAAATTCTATTACTTTGTGATTAAGCAGCAACTTGCCAAAGTTAGCTCTCCATATGTATCTTATATAAACCCAGGCTCATGCAACTCAAGTGAGAAGAAGCTTTATACCAGAATGTCTCATCGACCTGAGTAGGCTCAGCAGCAATATTTAATAAGCACTGATCTTCTAGAAACACTAAAGTAGAAGGAAGAGAACATCTCTGGAAAGCGCAGACTGTGTGTGCCAGACCACTTCCTGGTGGGAAGGTAAGGTAATCCCGGTGAGGCAAGTGCTATGGCAAATGGTTACAGGAACTGGTTGTTAAGTTCTTGCAAATTCACATACGCTATGCAAATTGGATTTTATTCTGGCATTATACCTATTAAGGAATGAGGGGCTGTTTAGGTGAAAAGTGAATAGGATCCAGAAGCAAATTAGGAAGACCTGGAAAAATCCAATGACGATTGTCTCTTCTGGCACCATGTTTGATTTTTGACTCCACAGTCTTATTAGGCAATAAAAAAAAATACAAGACACAGAACTATAAATATAAAGACATTGGAGGAAAGACACAGTGGATGAGTATAATGAATGGCTAAAGATGATTCAACAGGGAGGAAACGTCAGCATATGTTATACATAGGAGACTAATAGCTTTTTAAAATTAAAAGTTTATTTTGCCGAACTCTGTTCGTTGCAAACACATAAGCTAAAGGATCAACACCAGTTATAAAGCACTTCATCTCTGTTAGCATCTGATAATAAAGATTGAATTGGTGAAAGCTATGGTGAGTCTCCATCAGTTCAATTCATTGCCACCTCTTTCACTTACATGCTTGATTCTGAACCACCCCCTTAATGTGAATAGATTTATTTTTTATGTTAAACTGAGTTGCATATAACGCATCTATTTTGCAAATGGAGGTGCTTTGAATAGCAATCAATGTCTTCTTCCTGCTGTCAAGAGTTTGGCCCCGTGATCTGTCTTCAACTTGTAGCTGTCTTACTCTTGTGTAGCTGGTGATAGGAATTGGTATTTACTAACTCTGCAGACAAGGTGAAACACTGAGATCCAGTAGAAAATACAAAAGCTCCACTGGAGTCTCTGCAGCGTTTTGCACACATTTTAAGGTGCAGAATGGTGTTTTACTCTATTCCAGCTTTCAAGAACTGACTGAAGAGTAATTTTGTATTTAAACTAAGTAGACATTTTAAACTGGCTAAACCACTTTATCTGTCAACATTTGTGCCTCCTGTCAAATGGCTAAACCTTGCCCTGCCATCTATTTGCAATTTCCTTTTAACTATCATGCGTTTGCAGAAAGTAGATGGGCCCATATGCTACCTCCAGCAAATCTGTTACTTTGTCTAAGCCAGAGAGGGTCATTGGATCTAGTTTAGTCTTGCGTGTAACACATACTCCAGGATTTCACCTGGCTATCTTATTTTTGAGAGCAATCATTTTTCATTGAGGAACAAGAATCTGAGTTCTGTTTATTAAAACAGTCTTTGTTCTCATGTAGGAGGAAAATATAATCAGAAATAATCTTTACGTCCTAGTCTCTTGATGTTACAGAAAAGCAGCTATCTTGAGAGCTGGCTTTCAAGAAGGATGGAAAAATCAGAGTTTTTTTTTTTCCCTTGTGAAACTTCATTTTTAATTTTTAAGCAATTGGAAAGTATGAACAAAAAATAATTGGAGGAGGTCATGCGTTTGTGATCACTGCAAATAAACTTTAAATAAATTACAGATGGCTTTTTGTTAAAAAAAAGTTCAAAATGCCTCAATTGACAAATATATTTAGCTAGAGCGTATGATAAAGTGATGAACAAGTCAAAAAAGCAAAACAAAAATAAGAGATTATTCTCTTTGTAGAGGATTCAGACAAAATGCAACCGTTGATAGAGGAGTACAGTCATCAGAACTAGCGGGTTAATCTGCACATAACGAGGACTAGGCTCAAAGCAGGAGGAAAAGTTTCAGTAACAACAATGGGAGCATTGTTGGGGAAAAATGCTGAAAACCCATCTGCTGCAGACACGTGATTGAGTCATACAGAGAAATGCAGAGGAGAACTGTGCATCCCGGAGAGTAATCTGGTACTCAGCTGAGAGAAGAGCTGAGCTAGTGACAGGCTGGACCTGCCTTCTGAACACCTTTCTAATGGGGGAAAAAAAAAGGAAAAGATACTGAAAAGAAATTTCAAATAAAAAGTTCCCACTTGTTCAGATGATGGAGTGACCTTTCCAGAAACTCTTACAGATTTCCAACCTCTGAGTCCTAGGTTTGAAATAAGAATTTAAAGGGAGGGAGCGGTTGGGGGAGTGGGGGGTCGGGCAGTGGAGGTAGAAGGGGAGTGTGTAATTTCTTTTGGTATTTTGTTTCCAGCTCTGTCCTTTGATCTCTGCAGCAGTGTAGTTCAGACAATCTGTAGAAATATTGCTAAACCAAGTTACTTTGTTATATTTTACTTCAGCCATTTGTCAGCATATGTCATAAAAATTTTAGTTTTCTCTCTTGATCTTTATCAGAGATTGCCGTTTCTCTTTGATGTCTCCCTCCTTATTTGCCATTTGGGTCCGGTTTCCCATTTAATTATCTAATTCTCTATTGCTATTTTAGTTTAGAAGTTCACTGCAGTATTTTGCTCCTCCTGTTTCTCCATCCATTCCTCTGTGCTCCAGCTGAGGCACAAGAAAATGACGAGGGTACTCGCCATGTCGGACAGTTTTGTGCCTGAACCCCCATGTGAACAGAGGGGAGCACAGACCTGTTGGTCACTGAGCGTGGGCTGCAAATGTGAGCTCAAATGCTGGGTCTCCTAAATCAAAATTTCCAGAGGCCATTCTTTAATTATATGGTAAACTTAGACCATTTCATGTAGATTTGAAAGTCTGAAATGTAAACAGCAATAAAGTCAAAATAGCTATAAAATGTGTCATTTAATACAGTCTCGGTTCCTACAAACCACCTTATGAAAATACTATCCTCATGGGTTAGCTGTGTCAGAAAGCAGAAGGAATTCCTCATGTTTTGTAGCCTAGCCACGGAGGAGGTTTGCCCTCAAGAGAGACAAACTGAAGCAGGGTGCCATTTCGGCTCCCCTCCAAATTGCTAGGAGCAGACCGAACCGGTGAGGAGCTGAGACTCAGTGCCACAGTTCAGCAGACGTTAGGTGTCCGTTGTACACACTTACCTCAGAAAGATGTCTCGTAATAGCTGGAAGCTCTTCAGGACAGCTGGTTCTTCGGGCTGTTTGCAAGCCATTGAACTAGGTGGGGATGACCAAAGAATGAACGACAACTTGATCTAGTCGGTTTATTGCTGCATAGTGTGGCCACGTGGATGTGGTATATGAAGGACTGTTAGTCTTCTGGCACAGCTGGAGAAGCGCGTGTAAACCGATGAGGTAACCATGCCATGTCAGTGATGTGGTGAAGTCCTGATAAGCTCCTACGGGGTCAGCAAGTGGAATAGAGAAGTTTCAGCTTCATGCAGAACATGACAGATCAGAGGAAGAGAAGAAGTCTGGGCACTATTTCAGGGTTACGGGGCAGGTTAGAAGGACCTCTCCCGGTCTTCTGAGATAAGGGATGAAAATGTTTCCATGGATTATTATTAAGAGCAGAACTGGGCCCATGTACAGCTACAGGGTAAGTCCTGGCATATGGGCTGAGGGTCTTTAGTGGAGGATGTGGAGCTCCATCTGGCAGGCCCAAAGAAGCCTATCCACTGGGAGCTCGTAGCAGAGCCGCTCTGCCGACTGAACATATTGTGCTTCTGGCTGGGTGACCTCCTCTCCTACCCCAAATTTGGCAGCCAGACTAAAATGATAGAGGGAAATACTAGGTTTGATCAAACCATTCTTGTTTGTTTGTTTTGTTCCCCGCCTCCACTTTTCAAATTAAATCTTTGAAAGCAAAGAAGAAACTAGGGAAGTGATGGTCCTAACCTGCTTACATTTAAAAGTCAGAGCGGGTGTCTAGAATGAAGCAGGCCTAGGTTCAACCCTATATTTAGCCTGAGAAGACTGGACTTTGCATTTCCTACCATTGAGGAAAATAACCCAACTACTGAGATATTTGGAGATGTATTCAGATAAATGGAGGCATTTTCATGTATTTGCTGTGCATCTTTTCTGTCAAGCCAGTTCTTCTTTGTAGGAAGTATTCAGATATTGATGGAGCAGAACAGAAAGACTGTGAGAGTGACTCCCTGACACAATGTTTTAAGCCAAAAAGTATTTTCTGCTCTTTGTGCTGCAATAGCTTATTTTTGTCTGCCAGATAAGGCACTTCCCGCAAGATGGTGCTTGGAAATACACTCCCTTGGAGACAGATGGAAAATACTCTCTTGCCTCTGGATTCCCTGGACTTGTCCAAGGTTGGAAAACTCTCATTTTCCACATCTGAACAGGGTTGTGAGTCAGTTTGCTGCCTGCGTGGAGATACGGCTCTGCATTTGTCTGCCTCACACCATTTCACCTTGTCTCCTAACGTGGACTGGGGCTTAACAGTGAAACAAAGAAAATGTTTGAAATCCAAGCCAGATGTTTGGTAATAAAAATTAAGTAAAATAATTATATGGTCCTGCTCTGTGATTAAGAGGGAGCTGTTCCCTAGCTCTTCCTTGTTTCTCACCTAGACTGTTTTTTCTAGAGTATTTCAGATGAATACCTTGGGTAGTACAAGGAACTTGATCCCAAGCCTTTGGGTGTAAAGGAGTGTCGTCTTATGTTCCCATCGAGTTTTATTCTAGCTGAAGTTATTCAAGTTTTCTTGGGCATTTTCTAGATTATTCTTCAGTTCAGTGTTCAGGGGTTGGGGAACAAAGTTGAACAGAGAGGTCATGATTTTATGAAGCATTTTTTTAAAGCGTGGGAGGAGTTTTAATACTGGGAGAGATTTTTTTTAGCAGTTATATGTAGTAAATTGGAATAGCCATCCACTAAAAGAGAGGGAAGCTTCACTGACATCAAGCCGCTTTACAGCCTTGCCCACTCTAATGTTTAAAAACCACCTTCACCTTCAGGAAGGTGGTTTTCAGTAATATTTTCTTTTCATAGAATGGTTTGGGTTGGAAGGGATCTTAAAGATCTTCTAGTTCCAACTCCCCTGCCAGGGGCAGGGACACCTCCCTCCGGACCAGGTTGCTCAGAGCCCCATCCAGCCTGGCCTTGAGCACTTCCAGGGAGGGGGCGTCCACAGCTTCTCTGGGAAACCTGTGCCAGTGCCTCACCACCCTCGTCGTGAAGAATCTCTTCCTAATATCTCATCTAAATCTATCCTTTTTCAGTTTAAAACTGTGAT
Organism: Steatornis caripensis; assembly: GCA_013398225.1. Classification (NCBI taxonomy): domain Eukaryota; kingdom Metazoa; phylum Chordata; class Aves; order Caprimulgiformes; family Steatornithidae; genus Steatornis; species Steatornis caripensis. The sequence continues at coordinate 366,358 of VZSC01005650.1, forward strand.
CCCTCCTCCCATCTCTCCATGCCCCTGTACAAAGTCCCTCCCCAGCTCTCTCGTAGGCCCCTCCAGGCACCAGAAGGCTGCTGCAAGGTCTCCCCAGAGCCTTCTCTTCTCCAGGCTGGACAACACCAACTCTCTCAGCCTGTGCTCACAGGAGAGGGGCTCCAGCCCCCTGATCGTCTTCATGGCCCTCCTCTGGACTCACTCCAATATGTCCCTGTCCTCCTTATGTTGCAGGCCCCAGAGCTGGATGCAGCACTGCAAGGGGGGCTGTCACAAGAGCAGAGTAGAGGGGGAGAATCATCTCCGTTGACCTACTGGCCACGCTGCTGGCGGTGCAGCCCAGGACATTGTTGTCTTTCTGGGCTGTGAGCACATATTGCTGGCTCATGTTGAGCTTCTCATCAACCAACACACCCAAGTCCTTCTCCTCAGGGCTGCTCTCAATCCATTCTCCACCCAGCCTGTATCTGTGCTTGGGATTGCCCAGACCCATGTGCGGGACCCTGCGCTTGGCCTTGTTGAACTTCACACGGTTCACATAGGCCCACCTCTCAAGCCTGCTGAGGTCCTTCTGGGTGGTTTCCCTTCCCTCCAGTGTGTCGACCGCACCACACAGCTTGGTGTCCTTAGTAAATTTGCTGGGGGTGCACTCAATCCCACTGTCCATGTTGCTGACAAAATGTTAAGCAGCGCTGGTCCCAGTACCAATCCCTGAGGATTTGGTGATGGCACTTGTCACTGGTCTCCACTTGGACATTGAGCCGTTCACCATAACTCTTTGAGTGTGCCCATGCAGCCAATTCCTTATCCAGTGAACGGTCCATCCATCAAGTCCATGCCTCTCCCATTGAGAGACAAGGATGTTGTGTGGGACAGTATCAAATGCTTCGCACAAGTCCAGGTAGATGATGTCTGTTGCTCAACTTTCAGCATGTATAAAATGCCTTGTTTCTAATGGGCAGTGATAATAATACACCAATGACATAGGGAATCACCTTTTCCACCTAGCATATCAAAATGCAGGAAATGTAAGTCTCGAAGATCTGAAACTATTGAGCTGTTTTCCATCATAGGGTCAAATTTAATCTCATCCCCCCCAGTACACTAATAAGCCTTTTCCTTCTCTTGCACACAAATCCCTAGTAAGTGGATTTTTCTGCAAGGATGTGCAGGGAAGCAGAAGGGACTCACTATGTGTGCATAGCTGGTCCATCCCCACTGACGCAGGCAGAGGAGTGGTGTGGCGTGGGAGCCCCGTGGGTGGCCCATGCAGCGACGACGGATGGGTCCCTGGCTCTGCATTTTGGCAGATCTCTTGGCTTACTCTATAATAACAGGCTTTGCATCCTTTGCACGGAAAGGATGCTTTAGCTTCAGGTGACTGTAGAGTTATATTTACTTCCCTGGCATCTTGTGTGTCCCTGTGGAGGAGGGAGTTTGTATTTGATTTGTAGCTATGCGTTGCTTTAAGAAGACCACTAGTATCTTTCAAAGTTTCTTTTCAAAGTTATCACAGTGGGGAAAAAGAGAGCTAAGGCCCGAAGGACTTTACACGCGCAGAAGGACAGCGGCAGAAAAACAAAGAAACTTAATCTGGGATACACAAAGAAGAAGGTGGGGGGGAGCATGATGTAGCTATAATGAGAAATGGCAAGATTGACGTGGAAAAGATGGGACAGGCAGCAGAGTATAAATAGTAGCTGCAGTTTATTTGTANCCTAAGGACTTTACACGCTCAGAAGGACAGCGGCAGAAAAACAAAGAAACTTAATCTGGGATACACAAAGAAGAAGGTGGGGGGGAGCATGATGTAGCTATAATGAGAAATGGCAAGATTGACGTGGAAAAGATGGGACAGGCAGCAGAGTATAAATAGTAGCTGCAGTTTATTTGTAACTTTCATTTTTAGGTGGGGATGATTGACACATGGATGGGCTGGATGAAGGTAACCTCCCTGATCTTTAACTTGCAGGTCACACGGAGAAAACTTTGAGAAAATACTCCAACATGTAGATGTCAAATTGAGTGACAGCCGCGTGTGAGGTGAATTGCATTTACTGGCTTTTTTACATGCATCACTTCACAGAAATGATGGCTGCCATTTGAACAAAAAGACTTCCTTCCCGACTGGGGTCAACAAACTGACAATGCCCACCCATTAATAGAAAACACTGTCATTTAAAATAAAATGCTATGGAGAAAACTTCAAAAATCTATTAGCCAACACAGCGGATAGTATCAGTTTATGCACATGAATTACTGTATACCATTCCAGTGTTAATGTACAGCGCGGTGTGTGGCACAATTTTCATCTGTAACAATATATATAGAATGCCATATGGCTGACAGCATGTACTACACATGTCAGGCTCTTCTGTTTTCTAGCTCTGTACATCTTACTTGCTTCTGTCTAATTATCTTGTTCCGTTCGGGGGAGGGAGAGAAAATAAGAAAAGCCAATGTAAATTCAAAAATCGAGGGCAACAAATAGTGCCGGTTACTTAATTCCAGTGTTAATGTGTTTCTGCAGTATTTCTTAATAGATGCAATTGGACATCCGTTGCTGAGGTGGAATGTGGTGCTGTAACGAAGGCTCTAGCTGTGGCATTTAAAAAAAAAAAAAAAGCGAATGAGAAAGAACAGCCCTGCTTTATGTCGTCCTCTTATATCGTTTAATTCTAGGCATAATTTTTCCAGCTGCTAGAAAGTGCCCATATTGCTTCCTATTCCTAACTCCCTGCCTAAAAGTAGCATCTGGATTTTTTTCCCCAGCAGAAACAAAATAGTGCTGAGAAGGAATGCTATGAAATTGGACCCCAGGATCTGAAACGGTCTAAGGAGCTCCTCAGAAGTTTAAGCCCTAAATTTTAGTTTTTCTGAGGGATTTTATGTTGTTTAAAGGTCAAAGCCCCAAGATTTATCTTCAGAGGTTTAGTCCTGGCTCATCTGTCAGTCGCTCACCCTAGTAAAGGCCGGAGGCAATTGTCAGCGCCTCTTTCCCTTGCTGCGCTCCCCTCCTGTTGAACAACCGCTCGACTGAGAAATATCTTGTCCTAGACTGGAAGGAGAAAGCTCCTCTCTCTTCTGTAATGGGAACTGGAGACAGAGAAGTAAAAACAATGGGACTACCACCTGCTTGCAAGGGTCCTGAATGGGGCAGAACCTCTCTCTCTGCTCTGTTCCTCCTGCGGGGATGGAGCCGAGGACTGTTAGGGAGATTGCAGGGCAGCTGCGGAGCTGCTTAGAGGGGATGGGATGTGCGAGTGCCTGCGATCCTCCTTGGGGTTTCACCCTGTCCTGGTTTGACCCCAATGCAGTACTCCATCCCATACACAGCATGCTCAGAATAAAGCTAGAGGGATCACAAGGGTCACTCCCTCTCCCTTTATGGCCAGGGCCTGAGGGCACTGATGGCCGATAAGGGCCCTAAGCAGCCTCACCTGGTGCTTCCACCCACACCCATGGCCTGGGAGCCTATTTAAGGCCAGCATGGGGCTCTCAGTGGGGGTCCTNCTAGAGGGATCACAAGGGTCACTCCCTCTCCCTTTAT
>VZSC01005651.1:16327-30418 GCA_013398225.1 Steatornis caripensis
CTTCCCTCCCTGCACCCAGCACCCCCAGCATGGGTGCCAGGGCAGCGGCAGCCGCCCGCATGCCCCGCTTACATGTGGGAGAGGTTGGTGAGCTTCTGGAAGGTCAGGTTGTGGATGTTGGGGATCTCCAGCCCTTCCAAGCTCCTGCAAAAGGGAAGCAGCGCAGGGGAGGCTGCGGGCGGCCCCGGGCTGGGCTTGGGGCTCGTGCAGGCAGAGGCAGCGCTGGAGGGTCGGGGGTGTCAGGGGACTCACAGGGACCGTAGCTGGGGCAGGCTCTCAAACTGCCCAGGGAAGAGCTCTTTCAGGGGATTGTAGGAAATATTCCTGAAAAAGAGACAAGCCTTTGGTGTTTTCCCACCTGGAAGCTATCGGTCAGAGCAGCCGGAAGCAAGAGCAAAGGGGGTCTCTCTCTGGTTTTCTCAGCAGTCCCTGTTCCCCCGGGCCGGGTCCACAGCCCCAAAGCAGAAGGTACACAGCCTCATGCTGTGGGCACCGACCCCGGGAGGGAGCCCATCCTGCCTGGGACACCGTAGCTCTGGTGAGCAACCAGACCGCGCGGCAAGGACATCCACCCGGCGCGATGCCGGGGGTGCAGGGGTCTGGCAGGGGCACCCCCCGGGCAGCGCAGCCCCCGTACTCACAGCTGCTGGAGCTGAGCCAGGCCGTTAAACAGCGACGGCGGCAGCAGGTCCAGGCTGTTGGCCGACAGGTCGCTGTGCAGAGGAGAGAGGGTTTGGGAGGCGGCCGAGTGTGCCAAGCCTTGCACCCGGGGGTGCTGAGCAGTGAGGTGCCCTGGGCAGGGGCAGAGCGGGGTCCCGAGCGAGGCCCCCAGCCCAGCCCCTGCCTGCAGCACTTACAGCTCCAGCAGCCTGCTCAGCCTGGAAAACGTCCCGTCCTGGATCCACCTGAGCTTGTTTCTGCGCAGGATCCTGGAGGAGCAGGAGAGGGAGAAAGTGCATGGGTACAGCACGGCCCACACGCCCTTCGGAAGCATCGCCCGACCTCCGGACCGGCTGTAAGCAACCGGGGTGCCAGCGCCGCACGGGGCTCACTCGCGGGGTGCGCCCAGCCCTGCCGCGTCCCTCCCAAACGTGTGGAGCCGCAACCGTCACCTCCAGCAGCCAAACGCTCCGCTGCTGTAGGGAAGGTCTAAGCCTGAGCCCAGCTCTCTGGTGCAAGGCTCCGTCTCACGCAGGCCCACGGCTCGGAGGAGAGCTCACAAGAAGCGTGGAAGATGAGCGGAGCTGGTTGAAGAGCTCGGAAGCAAAAACGCAGAGCGGCGGGCCAAGAAACACAAATGGTTTCAGAGCAGCAGGAGCAGAGCCCTACGGCACGGCACATGCGTGAAGGCGCTGGCAGCCCCCGCGAGCGCCCTGAGCTGGGGATGGTGCTCCTCGGTGCAGGCTCACACCACGCAGCCAGGCTCTGCGGAGCTCCGACACCGACCAGGGCAGCCCGCTCTAACATGGGCCACGGTACAGCTGGGCAGGATGGCGGGGGACGGCGCAGCCCGGCCAGGACGGCTCATCCCACAGAGCCCGAACACGAGCCCTCGTCTCATGTGCTGCCTCTGCTCGCGAAGCTGTCTCCCACGCTGGTGTCACCGGCAAGGCGTGTTTACGCTGTCCGTCTGCCCGCGCGGACGTTTCCATGGCACTGCCATAACAGCCCTGGGAAACACGCTGCTGATCAAAGCCAGCGGGCTCGGCTGCCGGGGAAGGGATGGAGGGACGGCAGCTCTCCCACCCAGCGTGGGGGGCCGCAGGCAGCTCTCACTGGAGGAAAAGATGTTAGTGGTGTATGTTTTGGGGATTTAATGCCTATAGGGGCGTCTCCAAGAAAGGCAGGATAGGGGACCAGGGTCTCTGCGCAGCAATCTTCAGCTGGAAAGTCACAGCAGAGCCTTCCAAAGCACTCGTCTTCAGAGACGCTGTGTGGGGGCACTGGTCAGGGGGGCACCGAGACCGGTCCCCAGGGACAGCCAGGGAGACTGCAAAGGGGACCTTCGCGCCATCCGCATCTCCACAGGCCAGCCCGGCAAGGCTGCTCTTCGCTGCCCGGCCAGGGACCGCGGCGGGCACAGGGCGTAACGCTGCCCTGCAAGCGGCCCGACTCCCAGGCACGCTGCTCAGCATCTCTGTTACGTGCTGGGACCGCGGGCGGGAGCTGCAGGGAGGCGAAGAGCCCTTTGCAGATCTCCACGCGAGAGGAGGGAGCAGCGTGAGGCCAGAGCGCCCGACACCTCCACTCTGCCACTGCCGGCCGCGTACTGTACCCACTCCTGCACGGGCAGTGACAGTGCTGGGGTGCTGCTGCGTTTGCCCTCGGGGCAGGCGCGTGCTCTGCCTCGGGGAAGGACGCCTGGGGAAAGAGGGGAGAGCAGCTCCTNGTGCCACTGCCGGCCGCGTACCGTACCCACTCCTGCACGGGCAGTGACAGCGCTGGGGTGCTGCTGCGTTTGCCCTCGGGGCAGGCGCGTGCTCTGCCTCGGGGAAGGACGCCTGGGGAAAGAGGGGAGAGCAGCTCCTGCCAGAACGATCCCATCCCAGCCACGCATCAGCTACTGTCCAGATAAGCCCGGGACTCGCTCGTTTACTCTGATGCGGCTGCCTTGGCACAGGGTCCTGTAACGTTTTCCCAGTGCTCTGGGTAACCACGATTCCCGATGCCCTGGGAGGATGGCTTGGCTCCCCACCCCGCTTCTGCTCGCCTGCGACCACACCGGGAGCCTTGTGCTCGTGGCTAACATCTGCACGGTCACCACTCTCTCGCCCTTATCTCCTGGGGCCATGTATATCGCTTTGGGAGATACATGACCGTCCCACGCAGGAAAACGAGACCCCGGGGAAGGATGTGAGCCCTCTGCCTTTATCAGCCCCGGGAGGGCACCTGGGCAAGAGCCCAGCGCCGGGGCCGGGAGGGAACGGGGCAGAAGCAGGCTCCAGGCAGGATGGGAGGGAACAGACGCTGTTTGACGTGCAGAGAGACAGCTCACGAGCTTTATGGCCTTCCGCAGGGATATTTTTAGGGAATTTGGATGTCAACGGAAGAGACTGGGCTGGCTGCGAGCTCTGGTATTCGCACACCATAGGAAACTTTTTCCATGCCGCGTCCTGCCATGATCTCCCACCTGAAGAAGGTCCCCATTCGATTTGGGCAGCCCCATGGGCCAGTGACAGGGTGCTGGGTCGAGCCCAGCAGCTCCCCAACCCAGGGTTAGCCACCCTCCAGCACAGAGCCCCTGGAAAAGGCTCTGGGGCCCCCGATCAAGTCCCTACAACATTCACGAAGCTGGCTGCACGGCTGGCGCTGCGTACAAACGCGGGCTGAAACCATCAAACGCGAAACAGCAGCCCCTGATCTTGCCCAGAGCAGCAGGAAACGGGGGGCCCGGCTGCACGCCGGCCATCGCCGCTCCTCCCTCCACGTGCCTGCAATGGGACGGGCTCTGCACCAGCAAGCGGGGCCGCGGCTGTGCCCCCGAGGTACTCACAGCACCGTGAAGTCGCGGCACTCCTGGAAGACAGCCCTGCGCACCGCCCGGATCCTGTTCCCTTCCAGCTCCCTGCAGAAAGGCCATTGTGGCTGGTGCCTCCCCGGGCTCTGCCCCCATCCCTGCCGTGCTTGGGGGCTGCCCAGCGTGATCCCTCAGCTCCCGCTTGCCCCCTCTCTGCCCCCATCCCCTGTGGATGCTCCCGGCCCTTTCCACCCCTCCTGCTCCAGGAGCAGCGCCTGCAGCAGCCCCTGCCCACGCCGGCCTTGCCAGGTACTCACAGCCAGCTGAGCTTCGGCATCTCCGCGCACAGCGAGGCGCTGGGGAGTCGGGTCAAAGAGTTGTTCAGCATGTACCTGGTCGGAGGCAACAAGGACAAACGAGGTCACGGCACTGTACGTGTGCCTGGGACACAACCCCGTGCACGCGTGAAACGCTGCACTGAGACTTTCTGCTGGTCCGCGCCTTGGGGGATGCCTGCGCTGCCCGGGCTGCTGCTCGCAGGGACACCCCGGGGCGAGCTCAGGGCCGGCAGCGCAGCCAGGCCGGTGCCCCATGGCTACGGCTGCCCCGGCTCCCGCGCATCCCAGCAGAACAGCCACGGCCACGNTGAGGTCACAACCCCGTGCATGGATGCGGTCCTGCTGCTGCTGGACCGTGAAACGCTGCACTGAGACTTTCTGCTGGTCCGCGCCTTGGGGGATGCCTGCGCTGCCCGGGCTGCTGCTCGCAGGGACACCCCGGGGCGAGCTCAGGGCCGGCAGCGCAGCCAGCCCGGTGCCCCATGGCTACGGCTGCCCCGGCTCCCGCGCATCCCAGCGGAACAGCCACGGCCACGCGAAACCGCGGAGCGAGCTCAGCTGCCACAGCCCCAGGCAAAGGCCCCGCACACGTGGCTGTTAACGGCAGCGTGGGGCTTCATTCACCTTCTTCGGGAAAGAAGTCAAGGTAATGATGCGGGGCACGTTTAGTGGTTGCGGGAGATGCTCTCCAGCGAGCTGTGACGGGCACGTCCCCAGGAGAACGGTGCGTGAAGGCAGCAGCAAGTGACCCCGGAGCGACAGCCAGTAAAGGCAAATTTATGGCCTGAACTCCCGCTGCTGTTTTTCCCAGCGCTTTTGCACATGCCTGTGTGCGCAGCGCTCCTCGCTGCACGTTTTGTGACCGCGGTTTTAGTTTATTTGGTTCGCTAACAAAAACGCAGAGGGATAAACGGCGTACGTCACCGAGCAGAGCGGCGCTGCTGCCCACGACGTGGGAGCGAGTGGCCGACGGGAGCTCCGTCCCCCCAGGGCTGTGCCCCACGGCTCCTCTGCCTGGGACAGGGCTCCAGACACCAAGCGCTACCCAGGTTTTGCAGAGGAGCAAAATCCCGGGGTCACAGCCTCCCTTCCCCAAACCTGCCGCCAGCCCCAGCTCCCTCCGTCCCCCGGTGCCGATGGCTCCGCCGTCCCCAGGTACGGCGGTTACCCAAGCCTTGCACCCCCCAAAACCAGCCTTCAGGCTTTCACAGCCAGTTCCTGCAGAGATGGGGTGAGCCGGGACCAGCAGCCGCGGCTGAAGCGCTCTCCTGGCAGGTGTGCGCCCAGGGTCAGGAGGTGGCCAGCTGGCAGTATCCGTGTGTCTGTGCACGCACTTGCACGCGTGTTTTTTGCACTGTAACAGCCAAAACTTTGCCCCCAACGCTGGCTCTGTATTCTGGGCTATGGAGAAGGCATTAAAAGCCATCTCACAGCGATTGCAAAATTGGTTTTGTGGTGGTGAAAGCCAATTTGTTACCCTGTACATCCATCTTGGGAACGGCTGGACCTTAAAAACCCCTTGGCTCGAGCTGACCTGGTGTGCAAACACCCAGCAGAGGGGCAGCAGTTTGGGGGAGCACGGGGCCCTCTTGGCAGTTGCTCACCCAAGGGAAAACGATCAGCAACCCAAGGCACAGGCACCGCTGCTCGCCCTGCGCATCGGGAAGCGCCGGGGCTCTGCTCAGGCCAAACGCCCCAGGGACCTGCCTGTCCCTGTCCCAGGCAAGGGCAATTAACGCTGGGTTTAAGAGCAGTGTGCTGAGAGCGGGAGCTGGCGCGGAGAAGCAGCAGCACCAGGAAAGCCTGCTGGCTCCCCCGCCAGCTCCCCGAAACGGGAGCAAGACAGGCATCTCCCTCGTACCGTTACCCGTCACGCCCCGGGGAGGGCGAGGAAGCCACGGCATCCTTGACTTGCCCCGAAAAGGCTAGAAGCTGCCTGGAGAAGGGGTGCAGGAGGTACCAGGCAGGCACCCACGGAGCGGGGTCTCCCCGCGCCCCACGGGAGAGCTGCCCCCAGCCCTACTTACAGGAAATACAGCGACCGCAGCCCTGCAAACGTCGCGGGGGTGATCTGCGCAATCCTGTTGTTGTCCAGCATCCTGGAAGGAGAAGGGCAGAAGTGAGACGAGGGGACCCGGAGAGGGCGGCGGGAGTCCCCCGTCGGGGGGACGCCCCCGCGTCTCGCGCCGCGTGCTCCCCGGCGGGAGGCGGCTGCGTCCCGCTCCGCTGCAGGCTCCAAGAACGCCCATCCCCAGGCGGGGGGCTGCCCCCCCGAAGCCCGTTCCCCACTTTGAATCCTGCCCAGGCAGCCCTGGCTGAAGCGTTGGATCCAGATGCAGAGTCTGGAATCCTTCACAGCCAAAGTCTGTTGGATTTCTCCTCTCTTCTGCTGTGAAATAAAGATAAATTAGAAACCATTTGGGGAATTTGGGGCCGTGCTTGGCTTCTCAGAAGTCCTCTGCCCTGTTTGCACCACAGACCACCCTCCGCGAGCTGCTCATCCTCTGTTTTCCCTCTCTGATTCAAGGAAAAACGGAGCTGGTCCCACGGCAAGTGAGAGGAAGGAAGCCTGGGGGGCGGCAGACCTGCACGAGCTGCTCCTGCGAGCGCAGAAGGGGAACCAACCATCTCGTAAAGCGGCCTTGGCGGTTTCTTTTCTGTAGCGAAACCTTTATAAGCTCCGCGCGTAAAACCGCACGCTGCACGGGCCCAGATCAAAGAGAGCCTTTGAGAATAAGCAGAGGGGAAGGATATTAGCTGTACTTTCAATTTAGAAGTATATTTTTCAAGGTGATGGAGCTGCAAATCTCCGTGTTTAACAGCGCACTTAAAGCCCTTTATACACAAACCTCCGGTGCTCCGGCCCAGGAGCCGAGGCTGCCCCTGCACGAAGCCCATCACCGCTCCCCACGGCCCCGGACCGGCAAGGGGAGCGTGGCACGGCCAGCCCCCGCGGCGACCAGCCGGCCGTAACGAGATTTTGGCCGAGACCATGTCCAGCCTGTGCTAAACCTGACCCCAGGACCAGGGGAGGGAAACTCAAATAGGAGTTTCATGACAGAGCCGCCGCAGAGGGCGGCTGGCGGGAGGTGGGGACCCAGCGGGCATCGCACCCATCGCCACGGCGGCCCCCGGCACGGGCCTGTTACCACACACACCCTGAAGCCATCACGCCCACCTTTCCCCCCACCAAAGAAACTGAATTATGGCAAACGTAAGGGAGAGCGAGGATCAGTCACATCCGGTGCTGTTGGGACCGGCGGCGGAACTCACAGCCACTCGAGGCGATGCAGGTCCTCAAAAACCCAGGGCTTCAGCTGCGTGATCCTGTTGTGGCTGAGGAACCTGGAACCGGCGCAGAGCAGGAGAGCGATCCTCAGGCACCGCTGCCCGTTAACCCGCTTTGGCTAAAGCTGTTCTTCCCAACGGCCCCTGGCCTCGGGCGCCCGTGGCACCATCTCCTTTAGCAGCTCAAACGCAGGATCCCGGCTCAGGCTGGATAGCGCGGAGGTGGGAACAGCGATGTTTGCAGGAGGGGAAACGCCTCCGCTCTGCCCCACGCCCGCCCTGGACACACGCGACTCCAGCTTAAAGCATGCTTGACAGCGGCTCTTGCAGGAGCAAGAGAAGGGGCTCGGAACCCGGCCTCGAGCCGGCTGTGCTGCGAGCCGTCGTGCCGAGAGGACCCAGGGACCGTGCCCGCCCCAGGGCTCCCCGCCCCAGCGCCCCGTAACGCAGACGCCCTTACTCACAACATTTTAAGCTGAGAAAGCCCAGCAAAGGCTTTGGGTGAGATCAACCGGATCTTGTTGTTTTGCAAAAAGCTGTTTTTAAAAAAAAAAAAGATCGGAACAGAAGAGAAGCTGAAGAAGTATGTTTTCTAAGGGATTCTCAGGGTCCGTGGGACGTGCCCGTGTGCGCAGGACGCCAGCGACACGGCTCGCAGGGCTGGCTGCTGCCTGCTCAGCGTCGCGGGCCAGCGGCAGCCCCTGCTCCGCCACAAGCGAGCCTGCGGAGGCCGTTTTCCCTCTCTGCCTCGTTTACTCCACGCAAAGGGAAGGAAGGTCAAGGCGCAGACACCTGACCGTCAAGCACGCGGGGCGGTTATCAGCCACGCCAACACGGGCGCTGCTCCGCGACCTGCTCACGCGCCGCCGGCAGCGGCACGGGGTGGGCAGCGCGCCGGGAGCTCGCAGTGCCTGCAGCGGGTGCCTGCTGCCTTCAGTGGGCACCGCGGGCTCCCGAGCTGAAAAAAGCTGCTGTCTGGGCAAACGTAGTGCCCCGTCCCAAAAAAAAGCAGTCCCGACAAGCGCACACGCTTGTTCCTTGCTGCACAGCCCCACCGCTGCCAACCTGCGCGTTCACAGCTCACCCCTTCTATATAAGCCGGCCAGAGAGCAGGATAAAGAAAGGTGATACTCACAGCTTCGTCAGGGTCCTGTACCCGGCAAACTGGTTGTCCAGCAGAGAACGGATTTTATTTTTCTTCAGGTCCCTAGGAGGAAAACAGAAGGAACAAAGTAAAACCCAGGACCAGCAGACTGGGGCAGCGCAGAGGCCTTCATCAAAGGAGAAGGCGAGACCCTGCTCTACTTGTGCGATACAACCAAAATGCGGGGCAGCTGCTGTTCGTTAGCGCTGTGGCGCTAATTGCCCTCCCAATCTGCGAGCGTTATTTGCTGCACATGAGCTTTCCCACGCTCTCCTCCCTTCCTAGCCCTTGCTTCCTGCGTGCCATGGCACCCCAGGCCTCAACCTTGCCGACAGTCTCCGACCCGGCGCGTCTCGGTCGGAGGCTTGGCTGTGATGGCAGGCTCCCCCGTCCTCACCCCGGGCAGGATCCGGCCGTTCCCCGCTCCCAGCTCGGTGCTGCTGTGGGAGGCTTGCAGCGAGCAGCTGAAGCTCAGCAGAGAGGGGGCTGTCTGCACGGAAAGACCTCTTTGCGTCTTGGGATCCAGCGACAACGAGTAGAAGCCAGGGATTTTATTTCCTTCCCTCTAAGCTTGCTCTCCTGCCGGGTAGCAGCATGGGCCCCGCTCGTGCCTGTCCCGGGGGAGAGGGGCGCAAGCCCCCGCTAGTACTCACATCTTGGTCACATTGGAGGAGACCCAGGGCACAGTGGCGAGGTCCTGCTCGGTGCAGTCTACAGCGCTTCCCCAGCACCGGCACCGCTCTGGGACCAGCTCCAGCCCTGCGGGCAAGCAGAGGGGACGCGCTGAGGGGAGGGCACGGGGGGCCCGTACGGGGCTGGGGAGACCCGCGGGGTGGGAAGGGTGCCCGGCCCTGGGAGGGCGGCTTACAGCAGGCGTCACGCTCGTCTTCCACCGCCGTCCTGCTGCTCCTCGCGGCCAGCATGTCGCCCAGGATCTGCAGCCAGCCGCTGTCATCCACTGCCAGGCAGAGAGCGGGGACCCCCGTTAGAGGCACCGGCTGCTGCGCACGGACATCGGTGCGGAGCGAAACCTGGCAGCCTCGGGAGAGAGTGCTGGATCACACAAATCGCTGAGATCTGGCTCCATCCCTACAGCTGTTCTGGGACAGAACAAGGATTCATCCGGCCCCACGGCATATCTCCAAGCACAGCCGCGATACGCTTTTCCTTCCTCCATTTCTAGCATCCCACCCAGCCCGCTTTAAGGATACCCTGAGCCAAACGCTGCATCCGAGCCACTGGGTTAACCAGCTCCCGGAGGGGATAGATTTGTCCGGGCTCCCACTCATTTACACTCCTGGAGTCAGCACCTCTGAGCAGAGCTCCACGACGGCACAGTGTACGGTGTGAAGAAAGGAACTCGTTTTGTGTCTTTAAATCTGCTGAACCCGCGTGTCCTGACCAGCAGCGCAGAGCCCCACTGCCCTTTCACCTCAGCCCTGAAATAACTGTGCCGGCCTCGTCGCAATAAGGGTTTGCCTGCAGCCCAGCGTGGGAGAATCCCTGACGGATGAGCTCCTCCCCAGGGCACGCAGCCGCCGTGCCAGGACGGCGCACAAATGCAAGGGCCAGGGAAGCGGCTGGGTAACGGAGCAGATCCACGATTCCTCACGCTTCCCAGGGGAAGAGCAAGCTCTGCTCTCACACTCGAGGTCCCAGGTCCTGGCGTTCCCAGGCTGGGGGGTCGCTCGCTCCCTCCGAGGGCGTCCCTCTTTGCGAGGAGCTCGCTGCTTACCGCAGTTCTCCTCGTCAGCTCCGTTGCCGCAGTCGTCCTCCCCGTTGCAGTGCAGCGCCTGGGGCAGGCAGACGGAGAGGTTGCCGCAGGGGAACTGCCCCAAGGGACACGCGTGCCCGTCCCACTGGGAANAGGGCGTCCCTCTTTGCGAGGGGCTCGCTGCTTACCGCAGTTCTCCTCGTCAGCTCCGTTGCCGCAGTCGTCCTCCCCGTTGCAGTGCAGCGCCTGGGGCAGGCAGACGGAGAGGTTGCCGCAGGGGAACTGCCCCAAGGGACACGCGTGCCCGTCCCACTGGGAATGGATCACAGGAGGCTCTGCCCAAGGAAGAGGAGATGCTCAGCGCTGGGGCCTGGATCCTTCGCAGATGCTGAGCTCCTGGGGCCACATCCTGCTTTGTGCCCAGCTCCGGTGACTTTTGGGGCAGAGAGGGGCCAGGGGGGCTGAAGGGTGGCTGCGCTGCTGCTGAGGATCAGCACTGCTGCACCGGTGCCCCACGAGACTGCGCTCCGGCCAGGGCACGCGCGAGGTGTCGGAGAGCACCGAGCAGGCACGAGCACACCCCAGGGGAAAAGAGAGACCCGACATCTTGCTTTTGGAGCACTTTTAGCTGGCAAAACACCACCCTGGAGCCCAGACACCCAGGCAATGGCAGTTCTGCCGAGGCACGCGTGGACATGGAGAGCCCAACAAAATGGCCAGCCCCTGCCTCCCCCCGAGCCCCGCCGGCCACCCCCGTCCCCGGGTGCAAAGCTGCCTGGGCAGCTCCAGCGCCCTTTCTGCTGAGCCCTTTCCGTCAGAGCCAGCGACAGCCAGCTCCAGGGCCCTGTTCATTAATATCCCGCAATTATCCACAGCAGAGGCACGCTTCAGATCCAGCTAAACGTTCCCGCAGCCCGCTTTGATCAGGGCCCGGGGGGACACGCTGGGGGGGCCCAGCTTGTCACTCAGGATTTTCTCCAGCCGCCAGGCTATTAGTGGCTAATGGTGCATGCTGTAATTAAAAGCACTTTGCCCCGCTCACCCCCCCATTAACCATCCCATCAGCAAGCACTGCGGCACGATGTGGGAACGGGGGGGATGCTGGGGTGACTGGTGGGGGCTCGCACTGCCCCGGCGGGCAGCGTCACGCGGACGCCGCCCCCTCCAGCTGGCCTGGCAGCCAAACCGCGGGTGCCCCGTCCACACCAGTGGGATTTTTCCTGCAGACCGGTCGTTCCTGGACCTGAGGAAGTTTTCCATTAGACTAGAAATATCCCCGCCTTCTGCAAAGCTGGCTGAGCTGGACATAAACAGCGTGCACTGCCTGAATCCCTGCCCAGGCATCTCTGACCAGGCAGGGGTCCCACAAGCCTTTCCCGGGATTTACTGACGCATCTGGGCTGTTGGTTCTGGGGAAAACAAGGTCTCAAATCCACACAAAACCCGATGGATTTAATCAACATGATTCAAAGTGTTTTAAGATTTGGAGCAGAGTCTATCGTGGCCCCATAAATCTTTCCTGAAAACTGGAGCCATCCCAAGCACCTCTGGAAGGGATCCCCATCCACTTGAAGCCGCAAAGCGGGCCCAAGTGATGTTTTTAACAGGCCCACGCCCTTGCTCTTCTTCAAGTCCCACCTCGGATGGGCTGGGACCCCACGCCCGGCATCCATGAAGGGAAAGCCCACTTCTAAAAGGTTTCAAAGGCTGAGCCCTCTCCTTGCCTGGAGCAGGCTGTGCCGCCTGCCGGCACGTGGGAGCAGCGGGAGCACCTCCCCAACCCAAGCCGGGGACCCCTCGGGCTGACCCGACCCCCTGGCAGCTCCACGCTGTCAGAAAGCACCGCGTCCCCTTTGCCACAAAGCAAAAAATCTGGGTCGGAGCCATCGTACAGCTTGTGTAGCCCATTGGACTGCCAGAGCTCTGTTTGGGAAGTGCCCACCTTTACTAGTCTTTTTGCAAACGATGAGGTAAGTTTAGGTTTTTACAAGTGCTGGTGGCTATACTTCCGTATTGGGCGCGTCTAAACCCACGAGGGTGCCGCAGAACGCCGAAACGCGTAACAACTGCCGAACGACGCGCTGTCTGCCTGGGACACTAGAAAGCATATCCGCTATTAAACGTTGCAAAAAAATATCACTGAAAATTCATTTATGTGTGATATTTTGTTCCTTTAGCGGGAAGCAAGAACATCTATTTTCTTGTGATGGCACAACAGAGCCACGGAAAGCTCTGGTACGTGGATAGCTCGTAGAGGGCACGCGCAAACGATGGCTCTAACAAACTCAAGCATTGCAAGATGGACAAAAGCAAGTTCTCCGTGTGACTGCTCCCTGTGAGTTTTTCCTAAGCACCTGTTCCTCCAAGGCAGCAAATACAATAAAAGTTTGAGCCAAGTTTAAGTGTATTTCTAATAGAAGTGTTGAGTGTTAATTCTTCAGTAAAAGAGTTTTATCATGTTTATTAAAAATACGTCATGCTGGCAGATCACACCTAATAATAAAAGCATGTGCAAAAACCCTGTGTAAAATGACGTTTGCATTAAAACAGCTCAAGTCTGAGCTGCACATCAGTGCGGAGAACCCGCGAGAAGCTGGAAGCTGCTCCTCAACGCGAGACCTGCCCGTGGGTGCTCACAGCAAGCGCTGCTGCGTGCTGCACGGGACCCTGCCACAGCCTATGGGGGCAGCGCCAGGAGGGCTCCTGCTAGCCCAGGGGAGCTGGTATCCACTCAGAACCCCCACGATCATGTCCAGGGGACCAGCTGACTCCCCCACAGCATCCCGCGTGCAAGATGCTGCCAATGGTTTGCGCTGGGTGCAGGGGCGGCTCTGCTGCACTGCAGCCAGTGCAAGGAGGTCCCTGGGCACTCCCGAACACAGCCTTCGGCCTGCCTGGAGGACCGTGCGCTGACCTGCCAAGAAGCAAGTTTGCCGAGCTATTTACCGTGCTTTCATGTGTTTAAAGCACGCCCAGGGTGGTCTCCTGCTGCTCCCTCGGTTGCTATCTCGGCTGGCCCGTCCCTGCGCACGCTGGCTGGGAGCCACGCTGAGGCACAGCTCTGCAGCATCCCTGCAAGATAACCGCCTAACCGGGGAATTAAAGCGTGGACAAAGATTAAGGGCAATTAAGAGCATCTTGCTGCAAGTCTGCCAAATGGGAAACCTCTTAAGACGCCAGAGCAATGAGATTTCGGAGGTGCTGTTGGGACCTGCGCTTGCAGGCATCAGAGGCAGCAGCTGGCAAGGGGCTGAGCTTGTAAGGAGAAACGCTTCTCCCTAGGATGGCGTTTTGGGTGATGAAAGGGTAAGAAACCACAAATCGGGGGGGACAAGGATGGTACAAGACCCCTGGCCTTTGCTCCCTTGCAGCCCCTCAGAGGGAAGTGCATCCCTTACCCTCTCCAAGTCCTGTGAATGGAAACGGATCTGACCCCAGCCTCGAGACCTGAGCTCAAGTCCCTCCAGAAGGATTTTTTCCTGTCTCTGTGCCATTTCTATTTATCCAGGGAGGCTCTCTGTCGCATGCTGTCATGTCACACAGGTTTCTGGCTGTTTTCTTAGTCTGAATTTATGTCGGACCCACAGAAGGCAATGGGAACCTTTCCAGGGCCTCCAGGTCCCTATTGCAGAGAGCGTATCAGCATACGATGCTACGTAAATACTGAGAGAGAGGAGTTTATACATATATATTTACACACATAAACACAGATAGCTGCCTTTTTTTTTTTTCCTCCTCAGGAATGATGCTCAAGGCCCGGATTCCCAGCCAAACCGATGCTTTTCAGTCACCCCCATCGGACCTCGCCCTGCAGTAACCCCCGCTCAGGGCTAGAGAGACCGGTCCCTGCAGGGCAGAAGTCAGAGAACGACCCGAGACGGGAGAGAAGGTGAAGTAAAAAAGCAAACCCAGAGGAAAAGTCTGTGTTTCAGGCAAGGTAAACCGCTGCAAAAACAGGTGATTTTGGGGCGACGCAGCCTATTAGAGAAACTGACCTTCCCTGGCAGAGGCGGGACGGGGTGGGCACCGGCACCGTGCCGCAGCGGGGACCTCCGTGCCCCGGCTCTGCGGGTCGGCAGAAGGAGGCACAGCCAGAGCAGGCGGCCAAATGTAGCCGGGGTTAAGCTCAGCATCTGCCTTGACTTTCCAC
>VZSC01005652.1:0-111204 GCA_013398225.1 Steatornis caripensis
GGGACATTTAAAGGCCATCTGGTCCAACCCCCCTGCAATGAGAAGGGGCATCTTCAACTCGATCAGGTTGTTCAGAGCCCTGCTCAACCTGACCTTGAATGTTTCCAGGGATGGGGCATCTACCACCTCTCTGGGCAACCTATTCCAGTGTCTCACCATCCTCATCGTAAAACATGTCTTCCTTATATCTAATCTAAATCTACCCTCTTTTAGTTTAAAACCATTATCCCTTGTCCTATTGCATAAGGGCCTACTAAAAAGTTTGTTCCCACCTTTCTTACAAGCACCCTCTAAGTACTGAAAGGCTGCTAGAAGGTCTCCCGGAGCCTTCTCCAGGCTGAACAACCCTGGCTCTCCCAGCCTGTCTTCATAGAAGACGTGCTCCAGCCCCCTGATCGTCTTCGTGCCCCTCCTCTGGGCTCGCTCCAAGTCCATGTACTTCTTGTGTTGGGGGCCCCAGAGCTGGATGCAATACTCCAGGTGGGGTCTCAAGAGAGCGGAACAGAGGGGCAGAATCACCTCCCTCAACCTGCTGGTCACACTTCTTTTGATGCAGCCCGGGATACGCTTGGCCTTCTGGGCTGCAAGCACATATTGCCAGCTTGTGTCCAGCTTCTCATCCATCAGTAGCTCCAAGCCCTTCTCTTCAGGGCTGCTTTCAATCTCTTCATCCCTCAGCCAGTATTGATGCTAAGGGTTGCCCTGACCCATGTGCGGGACCTTGCATTTGGCCTTGTTAAACCTCATGAAGTTTGCATGAGCCCACTTCTTGAGCTTGTCCAGATCTGCCTGGACGGTATGCTGTCTCTCAGGCGTGTTAACCGCACCACTCAGCTTGGTGTTGTCTGCAAACGTGCTGAGGGTGCACTCAATCCTACTGTCTATGTCATTGATGAAGATACTGCTCTAATGTGTTCAGGTGAGGGCATCAGTGCTGCAATATATCTCATTGGCTCCATGAGACGGCAGAGCTGAGGGTGCCAGAGCAGACACATTTGCTTGATGCTGGTGCTTTGGCTCTTGGGAAAACATGACTTAGGGGCCCTAGCTTAGTGCAACATTGTCTTCAGAGCAGCGTGGCTGCCTACAAGGACATCTTGGCACCTGTACGTTGGCTGTGCTGTACCCCAGGTCAGCTTGTGACTACTGGTACCTTAAGTTTTAACGCCTAAATAATCTGGTCCGTGGCTGGTGAAGGAACATGTCTGAAGTTACAGCTTTTATCAGTCTGGGCAGTCTCTTCTTTCATGTTGCTCCTTTCACTCGTGCTGTAAATCGCTTGTGGACGTGGTGTTGGCTGCTGTCCCTTTGGTTCGGCTTTCATAAGGGACATAGCACTGATGTAACTAAAAATCCACCTGGCTGTGACGTGCTGGCTCAAGGCTTCTCTCCGCTGTGAGCTGTAGTGTGGGACAAATGGTGTGCAGATACTTTTGCTGGGGCCATGTAAATGGAAATGATGGCAGGGTGAGGATAGCAATAGACAAAGGTGCAGTAAGAACGGCAGTTTCTGAAGAAAAATTAGCAAATGCCACCTAAAGAAGAGCTGACATAACATTTGAAGCTAAAGTCAAGCTGTGAGAAAGGCTTTAGGATGTCTGCAGGTGGACATTTAATAGAAGAGTAGCTGCTTGCCGTTGCTGCTCATGTTTCAGAAGGAAATGGTCCTTCACTAATTGGCGTAGATTGTTTTAAGATAGATGTGGATGGGAATCTTGTGCATCTCTTGTGTGCCTCCATGATGAAATAAGAACGAAAAACAGAGATGCGATTCAGACAGATGTTTGAGAAACATGGCAAAATGGCTTTTGTTTACAAATGCCGTTTCACCTTCTCGTGCTTGTTCCATGCCTTGCACAGTGGAAAAAGGCATTTGTGGAATTAGAAGAATGACTGTCTCTTGCTAAGTTTAATAAATGGATTATTCTGACTCAGAGCATCCCTCGAAATAGTGCAAGTGTGAGAAACTGAGGCTCATAAAAGTAACCTGAGCAGCAAGAGCCAGCTGGGGATGGGAGACTGAACTCCCCTGTCGGTCAAGTGAATCCAGCCCAAGCATTAAGAAAAGTTAACTGGTCTGGGGCATTCCCACTGTGTTTGTTAGACCCTGAAAACCCCTTTCAGAGTGCACAGGTAGGATTTCTTGTGGGTTTGTGTTTCCCATCACTGTAATATCTGTGAACTTCCACCTTTACAATGCTTCTGTTGCCTACACTTATTCCACTCTCCATGTGGGGAAATGAGATGGAGATTAAGTGATTTGCCTGTGGCAGAATGGAGAATCGAACATCAGCAAAGTTTTAACCATCCTTTTCTCTCTGGTAAAGTGCAGCTGGTATTAAGTGCAATCCCTGTGGCTGATAGATCCAAGGTAAATACATGCTCGATAAGAAGGAATAAACCATTGAAAACAGGCTCTGATCCAGTTGTCTCAGAATCAAGTTTTTTTTAATAAGAAAACAAGAACACATTTGTCTTTCACTACTAATTTAACTCATCCTTGTTCACAGGTTAGGGTTTATTTTAGGACACCTTTTGGAGGTCTTCCAGAGGTTAAGCCTTTACTGTACAATACTGGGAGAGAAAAAGAAATCTTTCGGTCATGGGTACATACGTGGCTTTTCTGTGTGAATCTGCAGGTGGCTTGAAAAATTGCTCTGAGGGAGGTGAAAGACTGGATTAGTTCTGAAATCTGTTGGCTCATTCTGCAACAATTTAAATTATTTTGCACTTGATCAAAGCAGCAGTATTGCTTACTATGAAAAGCTGTAGTCATTAATGGAGGAGATTAAATTACTATTGTCGGTACCCGAGGGAAGGACAAAAAGTCTGAGTTTGCCGTGAAAGAGCAAAGATTCGGGATGGGGGTGAAAAGCAGGGGACCATATCATAGGTACATGACAAGGGACAGTGCCTGGGACAGAGGAGGAGCTATGGCTCTAAAATAAGGCTGGATGCCAGAGCAAAGCACAGCTTTTGAAGAAGCAAAAGGCACGTCTGAATGTTCCAACACGCTTTGTTATTTTAAGTATGTGCTAAGCCATATTCCTGTTTTTCTTACAAGTATGAAGATAGGAAAAAGAAATCTCTAGTGTTTGTTTCCCAAGTGCTAACGAAGGCTGAAAGGAATTAATGTCGGTGATTTGGGGGGGCTGTGTTTTTTGGGTTTTTTTAAGATAAATTTTTCTTTTATATTTAGAGCAATTAAAATTCACAAGTATGTGTGTGAGAAAGGGATTATCTTGATCAGTCATCAAATAATTGCTGAATAAGAAGACCTTCTTATCTCTGGAAATTGAGACTCAGAAGTAGGCAGTGGTTTTAGCTGCAGGTTGGGAAGATCCCCAATGCTATGAGACAGTGGGATTAGGGGAATACTTTTGCAAACAAATTGATTTAAGGCCTATGTACACTATGCCTACGCAAAAGTAGGACCGTAGCTTGTGGGCGCGCTCTTGAGCTAGCTTTACGTTAGCTGTTTTGGTTACTGACCATGATACAGCTGTAAGAGCATGGAGCTCAGCCTGGCCTGTGCTCCAGCCTACCGGGTGACTCCTGGGGTCTCCTGGTAGCAACATATTGTGCTGGACTCCTTGATAAATAAGTCGTGGGACACTTAGAGCAAGTTCATGCTTGCTTTTGGATTGCAACGCAAACAAATATACTCAACTCCCTGCTGTGCAACTGGGTAGTGATCCTGTAAATCCAACCAGCTGGCTTATTGTGGGGTGCGGGTTGAAGCTCGGAGGCTACCGTGGCTTAGCTACTGCAATCCAGTAGCTGCTAACTCTAGCAAGACAAACGCCAGGGTTGTTCTTGCTCTGTGGTATCTTTCAAGCAAGCATAGCTTGCAATGCAGGAATGCAAGCTGGCTTAATGCAGCTTGCTGTTGTGAAAGAGAGCCTTTA
The DNA here is from genome assembly GCA_013398225.1 of Steatornis caripensis. NCBI lineage: Eukaryota > Metazoa > Chordata > Aves > Caprimulgiformes > Steatornithidae > Steatornis > Steatornis caripensis. The sequence continues at coordinate 3,909 of VZSC01005652.1, forward strand.
GACAACAGGTCTAGAATTAATCTTTAATTTTGAAAAGCTATTCCTGAATAACTCCTTGCGCAGACAAGCCCTGCATTTAGCTGTGATTAAGTTTCTAAATTGTTTTTCAAAATGGGATAGTCAAGCTCCTGAACCATGTGGCTGCATCTGAAGACGTTACCCATAGAAACCAAGCTCCAGCTTTGGTTAAAATAGCACAATAATAGTTTGTTTTCTGGCTGGTCAAATGCTAAGCGGCTCAGGACTTTCATCCTTATTCCAGCAGAAAAATGCAATCGACAGTAGAGAATGACTGCTTACTATGATGTGCGTGATTAATACCATAAATCTTTCATGTTGGGGTGTCGGGTGAAAGGCACGAGTATCACCACAACAAACTGAAAGGAGCGGTTTGTTACATATTCGTGGTTAGTAATCAGGTTTGAAACTCTATGTAGAAGAAGAAATTAGCCAAAGTGAACACTAGTTGTCGAAACTAGAAACCACTCTGGCATTTGCTAAGCCTTGGCAAAGATGCCATGCTGATTTTTGCAGATCACAATGAGCATATGTACCTACTTGTGGCTGATGGTTATTCCAAGTGGCCAGCGGTAGCGTGTGTGCCATTTGACAAACGGTTCTGCTTCTCAGATTATTATGGAGACATTTCAAAGTATGTTTGCAGCATATGGCTTGCTTAAGGAGATCGGTTTAGATGAGAGACATTCAGTAAAACACAGTAGATCAGCTGCTTATCACTCAGCTTCAGATGGGTCAGCAAGGCATTTTGTACAAACACTTAAGAGCCGTAAAGAAAAATGAGGAGTGAACCCCGTGCCACGGAGTTGCAAACTTTCTTGCATAGGTCATCATGCTGGAAAGCTCCAGCAGAGCTCATTCTTAATAAAGACCTTTTAATTTAAAAATTGCATTTGATTGTCTCAAAGCAAGCGTAGAGGAAGTAGTAAGTGAGGAGGGTGGGGGAAGGGAACCACCGTATGAGCTTTTTGCTTGTTAGGCCTAAATAAAAGCTTTGCAGAAGGAGGAAGCAGGGGAAGGTGCTAAAAAGTACTAGGATCTGTGATATGCTTGGTGAGGTAGACAGGGAAATGTGTCTAGCTATTGCTAGATTTAAAAAAAAAAGAGAAAAGAAAGGGATGCTGTTGATGGTGTGCAAATTCTAGGAGTGAGAATATTTCTGTCTTTCATTGGCCTCATGATAATACCCCTGACATTGTTGCTGTTGAAAATGAGGGATTGGAAAAGCGAGTGAGAACTGCTGTCCCCGCCAGGCGGAAGCCTTGCCTGAATGGGATTACACGTCTCCCTGAGGGCCGTAGCTGTAATTCCAGGGTCACGTAAAAGGGGGCTAGTCTTAGCACCCCCGCTGCAAGAAACAGGAGGATTTACTGTAGCTTTTGCACGTGGACTCCTATACTCTTTTTATAAGGTCCTGGATGCTCCGTGAGCATTGCTGTTGCCTGTGGATAACAGCTGTGGGTAACACGGAGGCTGGAGCCCAAACCCCAGGGTGGTGTAGGGTGGGTGATAGCTTGTAATTAAGTGGCTCATTTGCTGAATTAACTCTTCTGATTTTTCCTGTATTTTATTTCTCCGTGTTTGTCATATCCAGTTAAAGTCATTGTAATTAGTTCTCGAGGCATGTTTGGCTGATTGGATTTTTGTTGATATAAGGTCTTATTTCTTGCATGTGCTTTGTCACACCGGCTCACCTTGCAGACACAGACCACTTTTTACTCGTTAGCCCAGGAGGAAGCGATGCAGCGGTGGGGGTGGGGGCAGGCAGCCGTTGTGCCTGTGATCTACCAGCAAAAGCTGGTGGCCAGCCTCTGCCTCCAGCCTCTGCTACTGCCTGGCTGGGAGGAATGGTTGTGTTTCTTCAGCTCCTCTGTGAAACCAGAAGTTAGGCGCAGGGTGGGGGGAAATCTTAGAGGATTCGCTTTTCTGCCTACAATTTTTGGCTTTGCTGTGCTACTCATGTAGATGGCACTTTAAGGCAAGGGAGTTAAATCCAGATGAGCTGTTGCTCTGGTAAAAATACTGGCCTGAAATGCTGCACGTAACGGCTTGGATCCTGTCGCTGTCAGTCTTCCTTTACGCCTTTTTTCTTTTTTAAAGACTTCATTGTAAGGCAAGTATGTTTAAAAAAAAAATAGCTTTAAAACAAACCGCAAAAAAAGGCCATGTCTGTTAGTTTCTCCTGGCCTTCCGCTTGTGTGAATGGAAGGTGGTGCCATTTGTCTGCCTTGGACAGATGCTTTGAAGATGAAGCTGGTGATTTCAGGGAGGTGTTTCCATCTGGATGTGAAGGGAGGACATAGACAGGCAAACTCCTTTTTTGTGTGGTGTCCTGTCTTAGTAGTTTACTGGTTTTCACAGACATCTGTTGTTTGTTTGTTTTTTTCCCTCATCACCATAGAATTTTGACTCGACGTTTGTAGTTTAGTGGCAATTCTCACGTCGATGCATTGGTGAACATCTTCTCATTGAGGGCTGGTTGCTGTGGTCACCAAGCTGCCGCCGCTCTCTCGGCAGCTCCTGAACTGCCTTTGGTGAGCTGTTGTTGGAGAACCTGACAGCAGATCTGTCATGAAAACGCAGAAAATCCTCGAGCGTGAACCTTCTTCATAAAGCAATAGGATGCTTGCTTTGTACAACCAGAGTGCAGTGCCTTGAGGCTCGGGCTAGCTATGTAACAGGCTGCCGGAGAGGCCAAGCTCTGTAGTCAGGGTTTTCTGGGTCTAATCTCAGAGATGGTGGTTTCTGTAGGGGGGTTCCTTGTTTCTCTGGGCTTGAAAAGTGTCTAGGCGCTTTGGTTTCAAACCCTACTGCTCTGGAGGACTTGGATTATGTTTGGGATTATTCCAGAATGGGATAATTTTTATTATACTTGAACTAGAGTTCAACTTTCGGCAAGTCATGCCTCTGATTTTGTTGGTCAGTCTGGAACCATGGGGAAAACAATCTTTCCTACCCCAAAAGTTTTTTATTGTTTTCTCTGGTATGTGATATTATTTGAGACTCATTTCCTAGAGACTGCAGGCCTGTCTCTCTTGTGACTTGCTGTCTTGAAGTGAATTGGAGGTAGCTGGCAAGAGTTGTTTGGGTTTGATTTGGTTGCTTGGTGTTTTTCCCCATCCTTTGGTTTCCTGCAGGATTGTTGTGTTGGGATAAGAGGATTTTTTCTTTTCTGTTGCTTAATTGCATTACACTAGTTGAAATCTTTTCTCCTTGCTTTTGTCACTTACACTTGTTCCCTTACTTTTCTGGGGGTCTGAAAAAGTACAGGTAGAAGGAAGGGACATAAATAGAGCTAGTGTTCAGGATCTCGCTCGTCTTTGGAGATAAGGGCCTGGTGGTGGGGAGTCTTTGTTCCATTGTCCCCACTGTCTTTTTCTCTGCCTTCTCTCTTCTCCTGGCTCCTGTTGTTTCCTTTTCAGAATCCTTGCTGAATTCACTTTGCTTAAAATAATATTTGTTTGAACAACAAAAGCTGTATTAAAGGGATGCATTATAACATAGTTTAAATACACACATTGGCTCTGCGAGAGAGGGCTTTGCAAAGAAAGTCTAACTGTATGCTTTTGCACATAAAATGAGCATGCAATAAAATCCTGCAAGAGGTCTGCAACTGAAGAAAGCCCTTTTCCCCTGCTTCCCCACATGCAAATGCCCAAATACAATGGCAATTGCTACCACTGAAGCAGCAGCAAGGGAAAACCAAGTGGCACTGAAATGCTGCCAGCGATACCTTTATACTGAGTTACAGAACCGGAGGCAAACAGCAGCTGGAAGCTTGGTTTGCTCTTTTCGTATCAATAAGATTAAGTAGCAGGCATGGTGCTGGTGAGGGGTATCTTGCGGACCCTCTTCCACAAAGCTTTTGAACGCTTCTGGGGAAGCGCAGTGTGTCAAGCAGCTGCTGAAGGAATGATGACCGGAGAGCTCAGCACAGCCCGCTACCTCTGTCCTTCCCCCTTACTGGGGTATTGGTCTACCTTGTGGTGTTCATGTGTGTGGCTTGACCAGCTGTGCTTGTAACTGGTCTCCATTTGGGGGGGTTGATTTTGCAACTTTACTCTCTTGATTTTGATCTGAATGGTTGACTTTTAATGAGTTAGATACGGGCTAGTGGCACGTGGCAGCTGAGTAAGGGGAGGGGAGCTGCCCTTGCAACCAAGGGACGTTCCCTCAGGTAGTGCCTTGCGTGACGGCTCTGTCCTCCTCCACCTCCTGGGTTTATGGCTGGATTGTGGCGACTCGCATACTCCACAGCTGGCTCTCTGTGGGGGGAGTAAGGGTCTGAGCAGTGCTGTAGGTTCTCACCCTGCCTGTGCTGCTGCAGTCTTTATTTTCCAAATACCTTGTACCATGGAAGCTGTGTGTGTGCATACAGGGCTCCAAAGTTGCTGTGAATCTAGGCTCTTTCTGTCAAATGTAGCCAGATCATATTTGTTACTCTTGAAGAAATATCTGAGAAGGACCCAGGCATAATGCATTTAAGTTGCCCTGCTAACCAGAGCAGATGGACTTTTCCTCTGTGTCCATCTCTCCTTTCCTTCCTGTTAGTATTTTTGTAATGATTCATACACATTTGACATTAAACGTATCATCTCTCTGGGGTGAGAACCTAGCCTGGTGGTCACCAGGGAGCTGGGAGTTTGGGTTCAAGGGCCAGCTCCTGGGGACTGTGTGTGAGACCAGATGTGAACAGAGGCAGGGCTGCAGTCTTCCAGGTCTCCTTCTGTAGCCACACTAACAATCTGTGCTCTTGCATTTACTCTGCTGGTGTGAACTGTCATCGCTCCTTCCATTTTAGAGCAAGAGTGAGAGAACAAACTTACTTTCATCTGTTGGGTTTGTTTGGTTTGTTTGGTTGGTTGGTTTTTTTTTCCTGTCAAATACCTTTTCAGATTCCCAGTGCTCCCTCACTCTGCTTTCCTTCCTAGAGACATCTTGCCAGCCTCACCCTCTTCTTTGGCCAGCTGGGTGTGTAGATTTATACATGTGAACTCAGCCCATGATATTCTTAACACAGGCATTATTGCTGTCTTTGCCTTTATTTTTTTTATTTATTGCCTTTCTTGGACAGATACATTCCTAGATTACTCGTCCATCTTATGACCCTCCAGGAAGAAGTGTGAGCTCTAAGTCTGTCAGTGCTTGAGTGCTTCTGGAGTTGGTGTGTCTCACGGAGCGCTGCCCTTCCTGGTGGGGGTTCTGTTGGGCCACGCTACCTCTCAGCCTAGTGCTGACACTGAAATGAAGCCAAAACTCAACTTCTCCATCTCCGAGGATGGAACAACCTCCAGACACTAAACTTCCCAGGGTGGAGAGAGGAAGCTCTTTCCTTGTGATACTCATGTGCTCATAATGTGCATTGCTGCTGGGTCGGTGTGGTGGTGTTTCTCAACTAACCCATGAGTCACAAGCGCAAAACTGCACTACTTCTGCAGCATCTGGGCATGGGTAGGTTGAACAGAGGTAAGTGCAGTCCTTTGTGCTGAAGGACAGAATTGCACGAAGCCCTCAGCTGCTAAATTGTAGAGCAACCTTTCTTTCCTTCCTTTCAGTCTCTCAGGAGTTTGACTCTTCCCCTTTCATAGCTGCTCTGTTAATTCTCTCCAGTATTTGGTGGCTCTCCCCCAGGAGCATGCGTGCCCACAGACAGCAGCAGTGGGATGCCTTTGGTGAGCAGTATGGTTGTGGGCGCTACAGCAAAGGCATCATTCGTCCATTTGGGGAAAACTGTTTTTGTCTCTCTGGTAATCTGCTAGATTCCCCTGGAATCCCTGCCTGGGGAAAGCTGTGACATTTGGCATAGTTTTGGGAGCTCTGTCACCACCTTCCCAGAAGCTCTTTCTGGGTTTTATGGCCCCCAAGGGGGGAAACAGTACAGTAACTTCATAGTGGCGAAAATCAACACTGTATACAGAAGGGAGAGGGGAAATCCATGTTTGTTTTTAAAGGAAAAAAAGAAACCCTGCAGTTCTGTGTCCTTGGGACTGAGCTTGCATCTAATCTGTGGCATCTTCCCATTCCTCACCTTTTTCTGGGATACAGCAAGGCCCAGAGATTTAAACCTGCACCAAAGTAATTGTAACTGAGGATTCAGTCTGATTCTCAGTGAAAGGACTGACAGAACTTCCTACTGCCTGGGCTGGAGCCTGGTTTAGGGGCCCTAAACCATAAAAACCCTTATTCATCTCTGTCAACATCAGCAATAATTGAACATACATTAAAAAACAAACTAACCAAAACCAAAACAAAAACCCCAAATAAGCAAAAGAAAAATACATTATTTGTAAGTCTAATGTCCGTGACAGTCCTCCTTCGTGGTTTTGGTATTTTACTTTGCTTCTACTACATCTCCAAGTTGAGATCTGTTAGCTTAAGTCCAGGGGTTTGTGTGTATTTTTAAGGTAGTATGGCCTCCCTTCCCCACTGGAGGGGCCAAGGGCACAGAGCAAACCCTCTTACGGAGGTGGTGTCACTCTAGCACTTTCTTGGTTACTTCATGGACTAATTGAGATTGGAAGGGACCTCTGGAAGTCACTTGGTCCAGTCCTCTGCTCAAAGCATGTCTAGTCTGATGTTAGAGCCAACTTTAAAGTTAAGGCAGGGTGTTAAGGACTTCATCCAGTCAGGTTTTGAGCATCTCCAAGGATGGAGGGTCCATAAGCTCTCTGGGCCCCTCTACTGGTGTTTGACCACCTTCATGGTGAAATAGGTTTTGTCTTTATGGCCAACGGGAATTCCTGTGTTGCATGTGGCAGCTTTTGCCCTTCTTCCTTTCACCATGCATCTCTGAGGAGAATCTGACTCTGTGCCCATCTTTCCCACCTCCACCCTATCCCAATTAGGTAATAGCAGTAACATCTCTCTTGTCTTTTTTTAAGGCTTTGGGTAAAAACAAACAAAGCCAACAAACAAAACCAATAAACAAAGAAACCCACCCAAACTTTTCTTCATACACCATATGCTCCACCTGCCTGACCATTCTGGTGGTCCCTCACTGGACTTGATCCAGTATGTGAGTGCTGCTTTCTGAAGAAAATGGCTTTCCTGGTTTCTTTTGATGAGATGGTCCTTGGTACATGATATTTACGGAGTGGATTTTTTTACAGTCTAGCCTCCTCTTTAAAGTTCTCTCGTTAACACTGCTGTAATTAGCACACTTGTGGCATAGTCTGCCACAGACCAGCAGAGAAACTCAAGATGCGCTGGTAGACATTCATACATTTTCCATTATGTGTAGCATAATCTCTGGTAATAGTTAGTATAGTTAGAAGAATACTTAGTATTCTCTGTGACTGTAACATAAAGATTAAAGAAAATAACATGGGGTTACAGATGGTGGGAAAGGGTAATAAACCCATTGACCACATACCTTAGGGAGTAAAATCTGAGTGTGTATACATATGTGTCTATGTGTGTGCATATATATATTTCTTACACAAATGCATTTTGCAGAGTCTCTCTAAAGAGATCCAGTCAGTTTGCTTGATTCGAAAGCAGGGAGTGCCCAGGAGATGCCCTGCGCTGCGCACCATGTCAAGAGACGAGGGTTGTGTCCCCAGTGTGTAGCAATGAATGACGGGGTAGGAAGAAGGATGTGCAGTTTATTTGAGAAAGTTTGTAAAGGGGATGTCAGGTCCCGCTCAGCCTGTTTAGTTCGAAGCCACTTGTGGTGTGCTAATGTGACAGGGGGGCTCCGTCTCACGTAGAGTGCTCTGGGGTTTCTTTACGCTTTGAGTTCTCCATAGGCGCCCGGTTGGTGGCTTTGCTTCACAGCGTGGTGTGCTGGAGCAGGAAGCTGAAGACTGAGTCTTGCTTTCTCTCTTCATTTGACACAATCGTAGGTGGCATGGAGAGTGGGATGCTCGGGTAGGAAGTAGAAGGAATTATTTTACTCCCACTGAATTTTATTTGGGCAATGTGCCCCGTCTGAACAGTTGCTTTGGTAGCTTTTTTTTTAAATGTGCTTCATTTCATTTATGTGTTTTCTCTGTCTCTCCCCACCTTGTAGGGCTGCTTCCAGATTAAAATGAAATAGGCTGTAAACTAGGAAGAAGGGATTGTGAAGTTGGGACGGTCTGTGTGTTCAGCTGCCAGAAACACAGCGCTGAATCCCTGTGAAAGGCATCAACTTTGCTTGTTCTGTTACTGGCGAAGTCTTTCAAAGAATGGGGCGGCGGGGGGGATGACTTCTAGTGTCTGTCTTGCCCCCTGTGCATCTGAAATCTAGCCCAGGTGTAGTTACACATCTCCATTGCTACCAATATTGAATTAAAAGACCGAGCTGCTTTTTTATTGTCCTTGGTATTTTTAATTCCCAATTATTTGGGAATTATTCCCAATTAATTCCCAATAATTCCCAAGACCTCACTGTTGACCTCGGGTTTTCTGAGAGGGAGGGTGCGGCCAGTCGCCGCTTCTGCTTTGCAGGTTTTTTGTATTGTTTGCATAAGGCTTTTTCTGAGGTGAGTGTATGTGAAAATCTCGCTGTTGCCCGCAAGCCATCTCCTGTGAGGGGAGTGGCAGTGCTGCAGTTTCACTAGGAAATATTAATGCACGTAAACATTTTTCAAAAGGCGTTACATCTTCCTGCACGTACTTCATTATATTTCCACAAATCTGACTAGATTTGATAGATAGGTAACCAGGGAGCCAGGATGGGGGAAGTGTGCTAGAGAGAGAAGGAGGGAAAAGGGAGCGAAATAAACACAAATCTGCTGTAATTCTAAATAAGGCAAAATCAGATTGTGTGCTTTGGCTAATTTTCTTATTCAGGTATCGATCCAACGGCTGCTCCACAGTCTATTAGCAGTCAGCCAGTGAAAATATTTCCCATCGGGGGCTCTGACCTGAGACGGGGGTGAATCTATAGCAATTTGTTCAAACAGAGGAAAGCTTTTTCCTCTGATTTGTATTCCAATTTGCACAGTATCCAGAGGGAGGGCCCCATTGTGGGGGTTTGCAGGGTGGTGCTTCTCAAGCGGGAGTCAAGCTCAAGCCAGGTAACTGGCTGAAAAAAATGCCTGATTAAACCCTGAGCTGGGCATCCTCCATCTGTCTCTCTGGGTTATCTGGGCACTGCCGCAGACTGGCCTGCCAACGGGACCGTGGCAGCCCTTTGCATCCCTTTGGCAGGGAGGAGGCACGACCCTGCCGTGAGAGAGCTGCCCTCCCTGCAGCCTTTTAAAGAGATGGCGAGAGAGGGCAAAGGTGCTCTCTGCCTCCTGCCTGCACCTTCCCCGCCGTGCACTGCCTGTACTGGCTGAGGAACAGGTTGTCTTTGAGGGCGGATGGCTGGTGCTCTTCGTCCGTGGGCTTCAGCCTGGACCAACTGTGCTCACAACTGGTTTGACCCCAATTGCTGCTGCTGCTGGAGAGGGCCAATGTGGGCACTGCTTCTCTAATCGAGAGCCCACTGCGGGAGCTGCTGGATCCTCATGCTTTCTCGGGGTCTGCAAGAAGTTGCCTCATAAGAACAAGCTTCAGGCCCCAGCTTCCAGCCAAAGCTGTGCTGAGGGTGCCCTAAGGGCTTGGAGCAACCCTTCTCATTCCTCCCAGCTGGTGGCCTGTTGCATTACTGCTTCAGAAGTAACCCAGATAATGAAAGGGTTGCAGCATGCCTCAAATCCAGTACCTGCAGCTATCAAGAGCCGCCGGAAATCTCAATAATACTGAAAAACCTGACAAAGTTAGCAAGGCTCATAGTTTCCAGTGTCTGTTGGGTAACCAGCCTGCCTAGTGCCAGTTGCTGCCTGCTGGTTCCTGTTCTGGCCTTGAGACCTCCAGGTCTGGGGTTTAGCCGGTAACAAGGCCGTTGGAGAGATGAGGAGGTGGTTTGGAAAGCCCTTGTTTATGCACAGGATTGTGCACTCTGCTTCTGAGAAGGCTGGAAAAGTCAGTGTCATGTCTTGACATACATCACCCTGAGATATGTAAAGACATCCTCTGGTTCTTAAACTTCAGCCAACCAAGCTCCTGATCCTTAAGTCTATATTGGGCTTCCACATTTACCGGTGGCTGTGCTGCCTGTTTTCCATTACTTACCTAAATATGGGAGCCAAAAGTGGAAAAATCCTTTTTGTAAAGAAGGGAAAAGAGGAAAACCTTCCTTTGTATGAAAGCAAAGGGTGAGACTTAGGGGGAGTAATAGGATGGGTTTAGCTTTTAAAATTGGCTGGAGTTCTCCTCAGCCAATTTTAGGCTGGAATTCTCCTCATCCTTGTTATACTTACTTTAATTTAGTGATGGTCACAGAAACACTTAAAGGGAGAGAGGAGGTAGGAAGTGAGAAATAAATGCATATTTTAAATCTTAAATCCGTGCAATTTTTAAACCACGAGTTTATTTTTGACTTGACCGTAACTTCCAGGGAACCAGCCTAGGTCCCAGGGAGAGCAGTAACTCCAGCTTTGAGAAAGAGTGGGGAAGTTTATGAGATTTTTAAAACAGTCGAGCAGAGGTCCCTGCAGTCGATGCCGTGAGGGGAGTACGTATAGGGATGGCAGCAGCACTTTGTAATATTTAGGGGAGTATTTAACAGTATCAGGGCTGTGGAGTGTGCTGTTGCTGCTTTTATAGTCAGCACCTGCTGGGGTGCTGGAGGCGGGTCTGGCCGGGGGCAGCCTCCTCTGCCCGGCTGGCAAGGGTGCCGGCTGCTGCAGGAGGGCTGCAGCCCACATTCCCAAGGAAAGGAGAGCCTCGTTCCACCAGCTCGTAGCGTGGCTTTCTGGACAACAGGCAGCCCAAGTGTTGTGCCAGGCTTTCTGAGCAAAGTGGGCTAGAGGGGGAGAATTAAAATCCAAGGAGCCGCTCTCTTGACGTGCACCGGCGATCGGCTCCTGTCAAGTGCAGGATTTTAAGCCTTTCGTGCCAGCTAATTGGTCCAATGCCTGCCCTAAGCGTGACCAATTCCCAGGGCTTTAGCAGAAATCAGAATGACTCATGAAACAGAGTTGTCAAGCTGCAGGTCCTTGGCATTGCTTTGGACGTGTTGCCCTTTCATTCCACCGTGTCCCTCCTCCTGGGCTGTGGCACAGGCTGTGGGAGGGAACCGAACCGTTTCTGTCGTCTTCACTGCTTTGCGTGTCCTCTGCAGTGTTGGTTCCTGCAGCAGAGCAAGCAAGCTGTGCTTTGCTACTGTGCTGAGGAGATGGAGCTAAGCTGGTATGGAGTTGTGTGCTTGCTCCAATGAGGAATGCTGTGCACAGCACCAAGCAGCAACCTGGCAGGAGGAGATTGCTGGGGTAGGACCACGTAGGAACGTTGTCAGGGGCTGCTTTGCTTTGGTTGTAGGGAGAAAATGCTGGGAGTGACCCTCCCCTGCTGAGGGAAGGGGGCACAGGGAGGGATGCATAGTATTCACAAATTATCATGACTGAGGAAAGCTGTTTCCTCCAATTAACGTTTAAAGGTTTGTAGCGTATATTGTGAAGTATGTCTGGGAAATGGCTGCTGGGAAAGTATATAAGGTATCTGTAGAAACCTAGCGTGTCCCTGGGATGCACAGCACCGTCTGCGACAGGTCCCCAGAATAGCTGCCTCTTGGTGTCCCTGCTGCTGTGCAAGAGTGGTTCATCATTTTTCTCCTAGAAAGCGTATCAGGCTCTGTCTGGTTCAGGACTATAGAAACCAGCATTTGCTTCCCTCCACCATCTCTGCAGATGCGCATTCTTGTGTTCTTTTTGAGGCCTTGTACGGTGTATTTGATTTTATGCAGTGACACCACTGGCAGGGTTAGTTCCCCTGAACTGCTAGAGGAAGCCTGCCTTGCAGGCTTCACTCACATCTGCCTATTTACGTGCTTGCCTGCCCACGTTGCTGGGGGCTTGGTGTGACTCAGGAGCGGAGGGCGCTGCTCGACTCAAAGTGACTTGGCAGCTCTTATTCTTGTGCTGAACAATCCTGTGTGCACGGGTGGGCTCCAGGGGCTGCATGTCCCCTTCATCTGGGGCTGATGCCATGACCCCAAAGGGATCAGCTCCCTCCAGTTGTCCTCGCTGCTGACCCTGTCAGCTCTCCTTGGCCTGAGCAGCGATTTACGTTTCAGTCCTCAGACCACAGCTTCCCATCGAGTGCAGCGGTAAGTTGGAGTCAGCGCGGGGACGGTCTGTATTGTGGTCATCTGTGCAGTGGACTGTGGCAGGAACACTGGCTTCCCACAAGCCAGGAAAGGGCGATGATGGGAACTCTTCCATTCTCACCCCATGAGTTAAGGGCAAGTTTGTGTGAGAAACAGAGAGGATCAAGGGGGGCAGGTTTGCCAGGCAGGTTTGCTCTAGCCCAGACAACTGCAGTGGATTCAAGGCTGTCTCTCTGTCCCCTGTGCATTGCAGGGAGCTGAAGCATTTGGGCTCCCAGCTTGGATGTTTTCTGCTTCTTCACCAGCCTTGTATCTGCAGAAGAGGCATGATTCGGTTATGGAAGGGCTTAGAGGGATGGAGGGAAGAAAAAGTTTGAGAAGTGCAATCCAAGGAAAACTGAGACAATTCTCACGCCACAGGATGAAACTTGCTCCTTATGACACATCCGTTCCTGTCTTAGATACAGAGCACGGAACTAAGTTTTAACTGTTCTTTGAATAAAATACCATCCCCCAAGTGAGCAGAGACTTGCTTTTTCCTAGGCGGGTCTGATGCTGTTCCCTGGTGTTTTGTCTCTGAGAGTAACCTTAATTCTCTCCAAACAATTGGAGCAGGTTATTCCTTTTTCTCCAGTCTTCCCCAAAACAAACCCCCTCCTTTTCCTGCCTCATTTGGGCTTGGCAGCCAGCAGCATTAGGCAGGAAGGTGTTGGGCGAAGGAAAGCAGCATGCATGTCTCCAGCCAGGTGAACTTGGAGTTTCTTCTTTTCTTGGTGCACTGGGAACCCATTTACAGACCTGGCTGGGTCCGGTAGCCTCCGGAGGCAAGTTCTTCCCAGAGCACTGTCGCACCCGTCAGAGTGCTAACAGCCTAGGATGGAGCTGCATCTGGGCTGAAAGTCCTCACTGCTTCCCACTGTCCTCCAGCTCTGACACATCCAGCTTCCCCTTACAGCTACTGAAAAGCTGCCTTCCCTGGGTCTCTAACTTATGCCTCTTGTGGGAACTGGTGTGACAGTGTCTGCCCAGCAGTGCTGTTACCACCGGTGCATATGCAAGGGCACTGAGCCCTTTGCCATTCGCTGTTGGCTTTGTTGAATTTTTTTTTGTGTACCCTCTTTCCTCAGCTGCGTGAAGCAGAACTGTGAGCATCCTATGCTGTACTGTGGGGCAAGAGCACAGGATGCAGTGGGAAATCCCTGGTTTGGGAACAGATGGGAGCATCTCCCAGTGCTTCGGTAGCATCGGTGGGAAGTGAATGGTGAAATGTTGTCTTGCTCACTCTGCTGCTGTGAATATCCAGCGTTGCACTAGTCTTTTGGCTTGCCTGGTTGCCTAGAGATTTTGAAAAAACCCAACAAAAAACCCCAAACAACGAAAAAAAACCCACCATGGGTTTATGTTCTATTTTTTTATGACTGCAGAAGGATTTTAATATCTGATGTGAGATCATATTTAATGTTCCTCTTTCTCCTGCTGTACGCTAGTGGTGTTTGGTACTGCAACACACCGTTAAGCTGCTGCTGGGCTCTGCCCCCACGTGGATGCGTTTCTGTGGCGAGTGGTCTGATTTGGGTGAGACAGACCATGAAACAGCCTGTATGTGTTTGGTTTTACAAGGAGGGAGGGAGCGTGCAAAGGGAGCAGCAGTAAATGCTAACATGCAAGGATCAACCTCCACTTTGAGGAATCTGGCTCAAGTGATGGGTAGCAGTCTATTGTAGGTCATGTGTCTAGAAGTCTGAAACCTGTTGTTGAAGTAGTTATGTGGAAGACCTTGTGCCTTCCCTGCTGAAGGATCCAGCCTACTGTAATGTGCGTCACTGGGATAACGCGAGGGCGGTGCTGGCAGTTGCTGTGGGGCACAGCCTCCCCACATGGTTTTCGTGGCTGGGCTGGCCACATGTCTAGGTGACGAGGTTTGCTCTGGTGCTGCAGCAGCAGTGTCCTTCATCTCTAGCTGCTCCTTCTCCTTGTTTCCTTCCTCCCTGCACCTGGGTGTTTCGGACAGTGCAAAACTGCAGCCTTTCCTGGCAGGCAGCACAGTCTGCACGGCTGTGGGGGTGTGAGATAGGGCTCCTGAAGGCTCAGGGGCTCCATGGGTTGAGGCAGTTTGGAAGTGAACAACCTGCCGCTGAGGAGGCAATCGGCAAGGGTGTGCTCGCAGCCTCCCGCGGGGACATGGCGTTTGCAATCTGTGCATCTCGGAGGAGTGCTGATGTTACTCCAGAAGTACTGTCTTCTGCCTCAAGGCACTGCTTTACAGCATAAATGCCACCACTGCCAAGGAGGTGGCTAGCAGACACTGTTTTAGTAAACGCAAAGGAGGTTTTCTGTCTCCATCTCCTACTGCCTGCTCATCACTTCTCTCCCTTGTGTTATTCCTCAGGGGCTGTATCTCTCCAGCAGCGAAATGGGCTGCTTGTGAGTGGAGTAAAACCCTCCATCTCTTAACAACACCTCTTTTTCTAGGCTCTCGGGTTGTTGTGCGGCACGAGCTGTTGTAGTGAGTGGTTACCATACAGTGGGGGCGCACCAGGCAGCCTGTGCTAATGTGTGCTGGATACCTTACAAAACAGACCCAGGGGGCCATGGTGTTTTCGGCTCTGTGATTCGTTTTGTGGGAGGCTGGTAGACACGCAACTGGGCTGTTGGACTGGAAATTGCAAAGATAAGCACCAAAGGTGCTGTTTCTCGCCTTATGTTGCTGAAGACTGCTACAGCTATGGGAGAAAATGAGAGCGGCAAGCTCCTGGACTGAACTGCTGACTCCTGAGCACCCCAGTCACAATCCTTAATCTCTCTGTGTGTGGTTCACTTACCTGTGCAGCTGCTGACCAGCCTGCCAGGAGGGCACGAGCATATGTGCATTTGCAAATGAGAGGCCTACGTAACGCTAGGAGGAAGAACAGTGAACCAAATCCCTTCAGTCTAACTGCTTGCCCTCCGCAGAGGAGAGATGTGTGTTTCCCTCTTCACCCACCTCCCTTTCTCCAGGTATGGTGCAGGCTCCCACGGGGTGCCACACCACCTCCTTCTGCTGTCTGTCTTGGGAGAGACAAGCAGCAAGCCATCAGCAGGACCTGCTCCCTGGAAGCTACTTCTGTTCCCTGTCCTTACGGGCCACCGTCGCTAATGGCTAAGAGCCAACAAAATGATGCAGTTTGTGGCCAGCGTGCCTGCTAAGCAATGTAATTTCTGCGCAGCGGGAATGATGCATCACCCAGGTCTGCAGGGTCCACTGGTATTGAGTTACTGTTAATGGAGAAAGGATGCTGAATTGAATGCAGTAACGCTCACTGAGTGCTCCCAAGGGAGGAGGAGAGGCTGTGTCCTGCAAGGGGAATAGGGACTGCATGCCAAAATCATGCTTGAACACTCTTAATTCATCTTTAGGACTCTGGGGCAGCCTTTAGGCGTGGGGCAGGCATTGCTGTGGGATGGCACTGCAAGGTGAGCCCTGCTAAGCTCCCAGCCTGTTGCTCAGCATGGCTCCAGTTTTTCCTCCCCGCTGTGGCTGGGGGAAGGTGGTGCCTCGTGCTGTGGAAAAGATTAAATGTTTTGGGAGAAAAGGTGTAGATGCTTGTCCTCACACCTCAGGTGTTTGTCCTGCCCTCTCCGTCAGACTCCCCCAGCTGCCAGGCAGCCACTGGCTCCGGCAGCAGCCTCTTGCCTTGACTTGCGCTCAGAAGCTCAGCGAGGAGGGCACAGAGGGGAGCAAAGCTGAAGAGTTGTTCCGTTTCCCAGGGGTGCTTAGATCAAGGTGCCAAGACCCACTAGCAAAATATGTATCTGTGACCTTTTGTTGCTCCTGTCAGGCACTTCACAGTCGTCAACGTGACACTGAGGAAGTTGCAAAGCCACGTCTCAGCAGGTGACGGCTGCTCCTGCTGTCTTGCTCGTTCTTTCTGTCTGGTAACAGGATCTCCTTAAACACCTCGTTGCATTTGCTCTGTGACGAACAAAGCTTGCAGAGTAAAGTCAAACAGCTTGATGTGAAGCTTAGGCTCAACTCTTAGATGGCAATTGTAGCTCTTTGTACACATCATCCCTTTTGCATTTTGCCCGGGAGCAGTGGAGTAGCGATAAAGTATCCCTTAGGTAGCAATTCTCATGGCATTAGTCCCTAGCCTGGCTGGAAATGTCCTGATCTGCAATGTTTCTGACCCAAGGTAATTTAGCAGAAGCTTATGGTTGCATTGAGCTCCAGCCACCTCTGAGCTTTTCTCAGTGAGGCAGTGTTTGTGGAATCTCAAAGACTTCATTATCCTGGGGTTTGCTGGATTTTTATCTGAAGTTATGTGGGCAGGAAATCTTGCAGGCCCAGACACCTGAGATCACAAAATCAATTCTGCCGTCTATTAAATAGGTGTAATTCCCATCGACTGCAGTGAAAGTTACAATTTTGCAGCGGAAGGTGGAATTGGATCCATTCGTATTAGAGACAGAAAACCCATCGTTGACTTCCTCTGGACCTTTTTCCAAGGTCAGTGCAAGACTTTACAAGTGTTTGTGACCAGCGCTTCACTCAGTCTACACTGGACTAGAGATGCCAGTGTCTCCCCCCACCGTGCTTTACCGTTAAGAACTGAAGTGTGACAGAGGGGAGAGAGCAAAGGCTACTAGCAATGGTTTCCTTTCTTTTTGGTACGTGATTTTTAAGTGGTTTAGATTGTGACATTTTTCTTTCTGTGAAGATTGCGTGTCAACGCTCTCAAAGTTAGGGCTGGTGATGACTGCCGTGGGGCAAGCCCGCTCTCGAGGGGAACAGCAGAAGTGGGCTTTGCTCTCCGGGATCTCCTGTGCACTCCAGCCTGCTCCTGCCACGTCTACAACGGCAATAGTCAAGCCTTGTCAGAGCTGAGTTTTGCCTCTGTTTCTGGGTAGGCTGGAGCAGAAGGGCACCAGCCTTGTCTTTACTTGTTTGCAGGTTTTGCGAAGTTGGAGGTGGAAAAGGGACAGTCTGGCATTGCTGGCGGCTTTTTACGAGTGGTGTTTTGCCTGTGACATCGCCCACATATGGACTTCATGTGAGCTGTAGGCAGCTTTGTAGTCTTTCAGACCAAGTGAGAGCCTGGCTATCCTTTAAAACAGACCAGATTTGGGTTGGCTGCTTCTCACAACTTCTCAAATACCAGGGAAGCTTCAAAGTAACATGTCAGAGCTAATGAGATTGAAGGCTTTACAGCCTTGATAACGCACACTTTTCTAGTCTCTTCTCGCTGTGACACTGGGTCTGCTAAGAGCTGTACCGAAACGTGCTTTGGGGATTGCAGGGCTTGACCAAGCCCTGTGCCACCAAGATGTTCTGCTGGGGCAGAAGTCTAGGACAGTGCCACTGTCCTGCTGGATGGATCCAGAGCTGCGAGCTGACAGCTGGCCGTGGAAAACCTGCAGTTCTTCCATGAGTGCTCTGTGAAAAGTCTTGAGATGACAGATGTGGAATATTCTGAGTAGTGGCTGGCTGCAGCTGGTTATTAGTCTGTACTTACTTTACTGAAGGTTTTCTGGGGGAGTTTAAAATTTGTGAAGCTCAAGAACTGAAAATCTGCATATTCCCAAATTCGAGGGCACCTGAGTGATGTGAGACTGTATGGTCTCTCTAGCTTGGTGCTGCAAGGCAATTGACATCTATGTTGGTGTAAATCCAGGGCATCTTTCTTTACCTCAAAGCCGCTTCTTAAAGAGCAATGCTAGTGCAAATGTGATCAAATGCATGCCTGTACCACTCTGGAAAGGAACGGAAAACTAAGTTGCTGTTTGTTTGTCGTCATCAAAGACCAGAATTGCTTTATTTTTACCATGAGTTCTGGCCAAATTCCAGCTTAGGTAATTATATTCTGCTTCCCTAATTCCCTCTGAAGCTTCAAATCTGTTTAGATTGCTTTTCCCTTTCTAGCCTGAGCAATTAGATAATGTTCCTGAGCCCTGTTAACCAGCTATGTTCCACCTCAGAGGAAGCTGTGTTTTATTACTCATAGAAGCAGCCCCCTTCCCCCACCTGTGTGCTTATAAAGTCTCTTTGCTATGATAAATTATAGCGAAATGTGAGATAAAGTGATTTCTCACAGCTGGGGTATCTGGCATCTCCACTCTAAGGGCAAGCTGCAGAAGGTGCTGAATTCTTTACTTGCTCTGCAGTGTGTGCCAGCTGCCCTGGATGGTTTTGATGAGAGTGAAACGCTCTACAGCAGTGCAGATGGGAAAGGGGTGTTGCTTGTGTTTCAGCGTGGAAATGGCATTTGAGAGTAACGGGCTGCAGAGGAGACAAGAGATGAAGGCTGTGTTGAAGGCAAGTGTGGTGGGCATGACATGGGGAATTATGAACTGCAATATGGGGAGGGGGATGTGTTTGTGGCAGTTCTTCCTAATGGCTCCACACTGCATACATGCATCCAATTTTCCATGTTGCACTTTCTAGCAGAGCAGCTGGTGATGCTATTCCTTTGCCCTTATCGGTCATATATAGCAAGGATTAGCAGGCATCTTCCAATGAAGCACACTCCCTCCAACTCCTCCCCTGTAAAGCTGAAGATAGTGAGGGGATTTTTGGCTTTGTCCTTTGCACTAGGCAGAGGGAGGAGAAGGGATGATACACTGCTGCATAGTGC
Source organism: Steatornis caripensis (assembly GCA_013398225.1). Classification (NCBI taxonomy): domain Eukaryota; kingdom Metazoa; phylum Chordata; class Aves; order Caprimulgiformes; family Steatornithidae; genus Steatornis; species Steatornis caripensis. The sequence continues at coordinate 22,617 of VZSC01005652.1, forward strand.
CACACCCATTTTGTATTTCTTTTGAGTCTCAAGTGAGTCAGTGTAGAGGGGAAGTGGTTTCTCAGCATTTAAAAATTAATATTGAGTTGAGCCTCTTAAGTGAAGAAGAGTGCTTGTTTAGCTTCTCATGCTCCCACCCCAGCCCACGGTCTCCTCGAATGGCTGCTGCCTGTCCTGTGGTGGTGTAGTCCCCATCATCACTTGAAGCCCTCTAAAGGAAAGAGGATGTGTGTCTTCCTTGCTGTGGTGGTGTACCGGGCCCAACCAAGATTGTTGATAATCACAGCTGTTAGTGTAATACCTGATGTGAGCTCAGATCCCCTTGCTGTGTGCCTTGAAGTGAAAAACGAAAAGATGACAAGCCTGCTACAAGACAGGTGCTTTGGGTGCTGTGTTTCCACCCTGTCTGAAAAACTCTCTCTGTGGGGACAACTTGGGCTGAATGCCAGAACAAGTTCCTTGATGCAAACGTGAAAGCAGCTGTGGAGATGCTTCTCCAGGGACATTTTAAAGCTTGATCAGGCTCATCACTGTGGAGCAGGTTCTAGGGGAGGCTTGCAGATGACCTGGCAAGTACCATGGGACTCTTCTGTCTATAATAAGTGTGGTTCCTTGACCTCTTTCTGTAGCTCCTGTGAGTTTTGCTGTTGGTCCACTTGCCTACGGAAAGTACTGGCATATCTGTATGCACATATGCAGGGAAAAACCAGTATCACTTTGGTATTATCCAAAGATAATTGGCACCAGAAGAAACCATGTGGGCAAATGCAGTAAATAAGAGTGAAGCCTAATTAACAGTTGCACAAAAAATCTCCGTGGCTTCGACAGCCTGTTGATTTTGGAGTCTGCCAGGGAGCTGCTGTTGCTACCTGTCTGTGTAAAGGCAGGATAGCCCATGCCTCTATCATCCAGTACAAGCGCATGTGTTGTGAGAACTCAGTCACATGAAGCACGAGGAGGGCTGTTTTGTTTAATGCATGTATGAGGGTGTTGGGAGGGGGTACTCTGTCTGCATCTGCTCTGCTGGGAAGAAGGCTGGTACTCAAGCAGCTAAAGCAATTGCCAGAAATCTTCCTTCTCTGGTGGTAATTGTTCTCCAAGAAACTCTCCAAAGGCTTCTCCATTTCTGTTGCACGTGGAAGTGGCCGCACTGCAAAACACTTCAGCAACCTCATTTCTCATACTGAAGAAATATAAAGCTGTTGGTATGTGTTTTCACAGAGCCACTGAGCTAGTGGCTCTCAATGCATAGATGGCTCTCTAGTAGCTTCTTGTGCTCCAGGGGACTTGAATCCTGCACAGCCAAAGGAGTGATATTTCTTTACTCCTCCAGGCTACTGACTGGAGAGCAGAGACTTGGGGTGTACAAGAATGGGGCACTGTGGGTGAGTTTCCAGCTTTTTTTTTTTTTTTTTTTCCTTTCTGGGTGCTTGTGGGGTCCGTGAGAATACCTGCACCAGTTTGCTCCCTGCCCATGCAATTCCCCAGGCAACAGTTGCTGCATAAAGGGTTGTGGGGTCAGAGCTGTGCTGTTTCAGCTGTGTTTGGCATTCCTGGCTGCAGTGCGAGTCTCTCTGGGGCACTCAAGAGTTCTGGTTACCCAAAATCAGCTTTAAGTTTAATGCACGATTACTACCAGGAGCAAGAAAATACTTGGCACTGTCTTGGCGACTGATGGTGTTGGGCTTAATTGATGGAGAGCAGTCTGTCCCCACATGCATCTGGCCCTGCCTCCTCATCCTTCCTATCAGTATCAGCTTAGGTTTGGTTTTAATTATTTTTTATTAAGTGCTGCACAGAACAGTAAAACCCACATCAGATTACTGAGGATATTAATCCTTTGCGCGTCTCTAGCACGTGTCATCCGATGACAGAGGTTTGTTTTACAAACATTAATTATGAAGCTTCATAACCCCCCTGTGAGGAAGGCAATAACCACAATAATACTTAGCACTTATATGGTGTTTTGCATCTTCAAAAAGTTGTATAAACAATAAGCTTTAAAGTACCCTGCATGACATGGTAGTGCAATTATTCAAATGACACATGGGGAGACAAAGATACAGCAAGGGAAGAACGTGCTTGCCCAAGGTCACACATCAAGTCAATGACTGACTGGTGCTGATTAAAGATTATTCTCAGCGTCTGGATTTCTCTCCCACTCTTGTCTTCCTTGGTGTCATAGTTGAGCAGTGATATATGAGAGCGGTAGAGGGTGAAGGCCATGAACTGAAGACCATTAGGTGCATGTAAATGAGAAAAAATACAGGATACCGTGTCCCCTGGGTGGAGTTGGGGTAGTTTGGCTGAAAAACTTTGTGGTTAACAGGATCCTGAAGAGCTGTTTGCTGTCAGTGCTCAGTGGTGGCTGGTGGGTTGGAACATTTCTGCTGCTTCAAGTGAAATCCTTTGGTGTTTAATGAGTAGCTACCCAGCTACTTCAGTTGGCTCTTCGCCCCCCTACTTGGCAGACAGCAACAGGGAAAGCACATGACTGATAACTTTTTGTTCTCTGCCTGTTTTCGGACATGATCAAACAGGGAGAGAAGTTTGAAGGTGTGGTGACTGTAATATGTGATAGGAGTGGCTCATTTTTGGGTGTTCGGAAGTACACGTGCTTGTTGGCGTGTGGAATGAGGAACAGCCTTGGTTGCACCCAATATTGGAGCAAGGCACGACTTCTTTTTTCCCCAGTCAGTTTCATAAGCTTGTCCAGGCCAACTTCTGTCCCTTCAGATGAGGATTAGCAGAAGAGATTTCAAAGTTCTAATGGCTCTTGGTTGTTTCCTCAACGTAATTTATAACAGAAGCAATCTTTTGTCACCTTGGGCTTTGAAATGCACCAAGGTAGATGTGCTGCCCGCCTCAGTGAAACAAACTGATGGTGCCTCAGTAATTGGTGACGTGTCTTGTGGGACAAACACTGGGAAATAGTTCCACAGTCCCTGTCAGCGATCAGTCTGGTGGGCTACTGGGGAGCTACACCCCCCTGGGGCACAACTAGATCTAGAGTCTCTCCCCTTTGTGCAAAATTGGAGCAGGCTGAAACTGGGCATAAAACTAGCTTTTAGAAGGTAAACCAATTCCTTGCCTGATGGACAACGCAAGGGACTTGCTCATCTAGGGGATGGCAGTTCAAGTTTGCACACTATGGATGTTCAAGTAAGCGCGTGTTTTCAGGAACCGTGCCTCTTTCCCTCTTCAAACGCTTTTTTCTTTTAAATGGGAAGCCCACCGTCTAGTTTTGTTAATTTGGCGGAGGGTGTTTTGCAGCAGGCTGGGTTGGTTGAGGACTTTTGATTGAGCAGGCTGGGCTGGTTGAGGAGGCCGGTTTGAGACTTCGCTCTCCTTAGGAGTTTGCTTTCCTCCTGTCCCCTTCAGAACCCAAGGGACTGTTTTGTTCTCTGTGGGATGGGCTGCTGTGTGTCATTCCACAAACAGCTGAAGGCCCAGGAGTGTTTTAAATAAAATGAAATTTCTTACTAATATCAAGAGAACATCAAATGAGGCTGAGGATAAGTGATTTTAAAATATGCTGAGGTCTTACTCTGCCCTTGGCCTTGCCTAAGTAGGCCAAAGCCTTTTCTCTTGCAGAAGAGGGTTTGAGAACAAAAGTCTTTAAAGAGCTTTCCTTTTCAGACACGCTTCGGCTTTGAGGCTGATGCCTGTCAGCATTTCAGTTTCTCAGAGCTTTATTTCCTTAGTGTCAAAGATCATCTTGCTTCCTTTGCAAGGCTGTCAGCTAGACCCTGGCTGCTTTGATACGGTTGCGTTAGTCCCTGAATCCCCTGTTGAACAAGCTGCTCAGCAACATTTGCACAAATGCATGATCTCGGGTAAAGAATGAATCTCTGTCCCTACCCCCTGTGCAGTCAGCCAGCTGAAAAATTATTTTAAACACTGTCCCATGTGCATTAGCTCTTCCCCAATTTCCTCTGCGAGTCTCTGGTGTTTCAGATGTTCTTTTGACTCTGCACAGAGGCGGAGTAGTAAATTCATAACCTTGCTCTGTGGAACTTTTGCTCCCAAGACCATTGCTATCAGTTTCACACCAGGGAACAGCCAAGCCAGCAGTGGCCTGCCTTGCTTCTCCTTGCCCGTGTTTCAGTTGTAATCAGGGATTTTTGTAAAACTGTACTAGTCAATTTTCCTTCTTCCCTCTCCCTCTCCCAGATTAATTGTTTGAGCTGCTGCAGCTGTTTGGCAGAGTGAGCTCTGTCAACATAGCCAGGATGAGAGTAGCTCTGGCACTGCCACGTCTTGTAGGGGTTGGGGGATGCTCCTGAGACCAACGGCAGGCACTTTGGTTGAGTGGTGGCCCAAAGCCCATGCTGTTCACAGGAGCAGCACCGCAGGACTGTGTGAGTTAATCACACGTACATCCCAAGAGTGTCCCTATCTTAGTGAGAATAGCTGCAAGTGGAAGGGGGACTGCAGAAGGCCAAAGCTGGTAACTCGGTGCTGAAGAGTCTGGAAACAGGCTTGTGTTTTATTGCCTCTGAAAACCCCTGGAGATGCAACTTGTCCACCGGGCATTTACTCCCCCATCACCTTGTAAGTTTCCTGAGCGACAATAAGCAGAATATTGGGCTGAGGAGTGCCTGCCCAGGAGAGGCAGTGTGGCCAGATGTGCTGCACAGCTGGAGAGGAGTAGATGGATAATCTATTAAAGGGAAGCAATGCAAACTGTTTGTTATGGTGTCAAGAATATTTCACTGCACGAACAGCACGTGGCGGATGCAGAGTGACAGAAAATATTCCCTGTGTGCAGAGCCTTATAGAGGCAAGGAGGGGCTCCCATGTTGTGCCAAAGCAGCTGGCAGGGGGTACCCTGTGTCTAAGATGGCTGTGAAAGACCCTCCTCTAGCATTTGCGTGCAAGCAGAGATAAAGTAGCAGTTCCTACGTCCGAATTTCCCCACCTTAAAATAAATCATAAAAATAAAGTGGGCTGGCTCTGCTATGTGCACCACTGCCCTCTCCTGTGTGCGTGGGGGGATGCTGGTTATGAACAAGGTTGTGTTGCACACCCCTGCCCGGTCAGTTCTGGGCAGAAGGACGACGGGTGCTCTGCCCTCTCCCATGATCCTGAAGTCCTTGGGTGCCATGGCACCTGGGGACACCCTTTGCCACGATGCTCTGCCTGGCAGGTTCAGAGCAAGGACTTCAATATTTTGCAGAAATGCAACTAGCTGCGCTGCCGGTAAGGATGAACTCAACTTTGCATGTAAACTGGGAATTTGATTTCTTTGTTATGTGTGAAAAATGCAGCTTGCCCTCTACAGATTTAAAGTACTTAGTCCTCACTGGAAGAATGAATTTGCAGAGAGTTTGCAAGTCAATCTATTAATTGGCTTGAATTAAGATTAATTTTTTTGTAAGTGTCCTCAATAAGGAATTTAGTGTTTGTTAGTCTCTTTCTTTGTCTGGAATTAACTTAATAATGGAACAGCACAGGCTCTTCAAACGTGGCGTGTAATTAAAATTCATTGAAATCTTATGCCTGGGCTAAATTTGAAGAAAATTGGTTGTAATTAAACTAAGTTATTAACAGTTACTATATCTAATTATTGTGACTACATGGTTCTGTTCTGGGTCGGGTGAGAGATCACTATCCCAAACTCAAACTCATCCAGGTCTTAAAATGAGAGCTAATTAAGAGAGGAGGTGTGCACAGTTAAGACAGCCCAAATAATACCAAATCTCTGCAGTTGTGATGCCATACACCAACAAAATTATGACTGAGATGTATTACTGCCATTGGCTCCAGCTGGGATGAGACTGAGATTTAAAGATAACGTGTCTTCTCCCTCTCATTCTCAACTCCTGGCATAATGAACAGAGGAGAAATAAATGCGTATTCCCTTACCCTGCTACATCTGGATTTTTTTTTCAGTATAATCTTAAATTAATTTCCTGGATTAGTTATTCTTGCCCAAGGGAATAATTGCAGGGTTTCTGTGCTGTTCGTGACTCTTCAATTCACTACATGTACTTCTTTCTTGTAGCTCTGTTTTCACCTGGTCGCAGGACTTGCAGTGATGTATCAGAAGGCTTCTACATCCGCATCTGCACTGCGTTACGTGAGGTGCCGGCCACCAGTGGCAGCCCTTCTTATGGGGAAGGATTTTTCTTCTGCCCTCTGCCCCTCCCTCCCCTCCCCTCTGTCTTTATTAGGAGAAGAGCAGAAGGGAAAGAAAACAAAGAGCTGACAGAGATGAATATGCTCTATGAATCAACGCCTTTGGAAACAGTTCTGTGGGTTAGTTACCTTCCTAGTGAGAGTAGGAGACTTGTACAAAATTTCCTGTGAACTGTTCTTTCCTGTCCCTCAAAAAATGCCAGAGAACTTGGACAAGAGCATCTTAAATGACATCTATCTAGCACTCCTTTGTTGCTTATTTTGCTACAGCTAATTAAAAGAGAAAAACCTTTTAATATTTAAGCACCATTAACTTGGCTGAATTATTAAATGTCAATTTGCATTATGTGCATAAAAGGATCAATAAACAAAGAGAATAAAACAATGGAGGTGGCTGGGGTTAGAGAGATGTCAGCTCCTCTTATCGAAACCAGAGGGAATCGCTCGCTTGTCTGCCAGGTTGTGGTTATTAATTATTGGTACTCAAGAGGGAAAGAACTGAGGGCTTTCTAGGACTCTGCACACCGAAGGCGCTGCAGGGATGTAAAGGATGCTGTCAAGATAAAACATTACTTGGCTTGATTTCCAGGGGTGTCATGCAGCCCCCATTGCCTCAGCTTTGCTGACAGTTTGCTGGCATTTCCTTTTGGTGCTCTCCCTCTGTCTGCCTTGGGGGTGGAGTTGAGCTGCTGTATTTGCTTTTCCCTGTCTAGGTCGTTCTTTTTGCTGGCAGTAGTTTTCAGGCTCAAGTTCCTTGTCCTGGCAAAGCGGGATACGGGAGAAAATCCAGAGGAAAACAGTTTTTCTTGAGTAAACCTTTCTGTGTTGCACAAAAAGTTTTCTTCCTCCACTCCTTGTGAATGTGAATTTTTAATGCTTCTTTAGGCAGTGTTGGAGTCTAAAGTTTGGCCTTTGCATTATAAGGCGCTAGACTGGAATTAGGTACGGGTTAATCCATGGCTGTGCTTCGGGCTCCTGCCCAACTGTGGACAAGCCATTTAATTTCTTTATCTTCCCCAGCTGTCAGGGAGCAATAGCAGCGTTTCCCCGCCTAACAGCACTGCTTGGGGGATAAAAGCAGCGGTATTTTGTGAGGGTGAGGGCCTGTATGGGAACTCATTGGAGCACAAAGGCCTCTTTCCACCGAGGGGCTGTGTCATCAGCAGCACCCCCTGTCTCTAATCCTGCTCTTGCCAGGAGCAGATAAGCACCCGGCAGAGATGTGCCAAGCCTCTGCTGTCCCCTGGGTCCTTGGCATCTCTGCCAGGGTTGCCAGTGAGTGGTTGTGCTGGGGTTTGTGCCGCGGTTGCTTGTCCCCCACCAAGTGGCTTGGGGCTGAGAGCTGATCTTGTGCAGCCACTGTGTTTTCATCCCCTGGGAGGGGACTTGCTGCAGGGGACCTGGCGTGCCTGTGGGATGGGTACCGCTGCGCACAGAACTTTGGACAGAGACGGGTCCCTGCTGCACACCACTCTTCAGTAGCAAAATTGGATTTTAGATACTTGAATTAAGGGCAGCATTTGTATTTCCAGCTCTTTCTAACTATGGCGAGAGCAAAACAGGCTTTCAGTGAAATTTTATTTCAGTCTCTTTCTTGTGGCTCTTATCACCCTCTGACTCCTCCAGTGATTTCCCTCCTGCTCCTACTCCATTTCACAATTGAAATAGCCTTTCACTTTCTGTGGAGGCTGGGTATAGCAGAAGGCAAACATGGCCATTTGTTGAATCTTTCCTCTCCTGCGTGGAGGGAATGTTTGCACTGCCATCACAGCATGATTGCCCGAGCTAGCTAGATGGGGCCCTGGAAGCAGCAGAGCTGTGACAGGTGAGAATTTAGCATAGATTCAGTGCCTGGGTGTTTACTCAGCTTCTCAGATGGGCTTTGTGGTCTACACCGAGCACTGTGCCTTTGCAGGAGTCTGGCTGCCAACGGTGGAGTTGCTGCGGTCACGTGGACCGGGAGGTCTGCAGGAAAGCTGGGGCACCAGCTAGTTGAAGCCCCAGGTGCCTCGTTTGCTAACCCCACGGCCATGCACCCACCCTCTGGGGCTAGCAACCCTGAATGTACAACGTCCCCTTTGGCTCTCCGTGTAGAAAGAAGTCTTCTCCTTTGACAGCTCTCCTCTGCCAACCCTTCTCCTGCTCACCAGCCCCCAGTTTCCACCTTGGCCTTGAAGAATTTGGGTCTCGGGGTTTGGCATTTTGAACAGCATCAGCTAGAGTTTCACAGAAATACTATTCTTATCCAGCTTGTGTTGGTGTCCTCTGATTGCATACTGGTTTGGGTTTGGGTTTTTTTTCTTGTATGTTGTTTTTAGTGTACTTGAAGCTTGAATCCGTCTCTCTTCCTGTGTTTCCAGAACTGAGTTTTAGCACACATGTGGTGACTTTGGTGGAATCCTCACCAGCAAAGTCTGGAGCATTCCCTGTGTGTCCTGCCAGCCGGGGAGCTGGGTTTGAAACCACTCATTCTGCCTTTCCTTATTTTTCTGATTCAGGAGCCACAGCTGTTGCCTGATGGTTTTTTTCCCTTTTGATATGAAAAGGAGACTGTAGTTATTCATTGATTAGCGTTCATGCACCTTTGTTGCTAGTCTAGTGAACAGATGATTAACAAATTGACTTTTTTTTCTCCCTTTTGAAGGCATGAAAAGTCTGTGTTGTGCTCTCCTTTCATCTCCTATGTTAAATGATCCAGCAATGAAACAACAGCTGAGTTTCAAAGTACGCTGGTTTATAGATCTGTGCATGTGGACCTCTGTTGTAGAGTCACTGTTGTACCAAAGTGGCTTAAAGTATAAAAGGCTAGAAGTAGAACAAGCAGCACCAACGGTGACTTTGGGAATGAGCTGATCTTGAGTTTGAGGGAAAGAGGAGAGAGGTAAAACCCTCGGGACCATTCGAGCAAAGCCCTTTTGCTTGCAAAGGTTATTAGCAGCAGATCCTGAGGATGTCGCCTGTTGGGCTTTGCTACATGTGCTGACAAGCTGCAGCATGCCTGTGGAAGGTGGTTTTCCTGGCTGAGGGGAGATGTGCAGCTTCACTGGCTCCTGCATGCTGCTACGGAGGAGCAAGAAGGGAGAGCAGAAGTGCGAGATGCATGAAGAGCAGCTGATTTGCATGTCTGTCTGAGCCAGGCTTGGCCTTCCTGCGAGCCGGCTGCTCAGAGGCTCCTAGTGATGGGCATGCTGGAAGCTGAGAGCACGAGGGCTTACAAAGGCCAGAGGGCTGGCAGATTTTATTGATACCTGTAACTGTTCATTCTTCTTAAGACGGTGGTGGGTGCATGGAGCAGCTGCAGATTGACTCAGGGGACCTGAGACCTGGTGGGAGTTTCCGTAGGGAGGCAGAGGATCAAACCTGCCGCAGAGCTTGGTGCTGGCCTGTCCTCTGGAATCTGTTCCTGCAGCACGTGGGCAGGATAAATGAGTGTCTGTGCTGCCCGTGTCCAGTTGAGGTCCTCTCTTTGCGGCCCTCTTTCCTCTGAGTGGACCGTTTCATTTTCAGATGTTTTACCAGCTGATAAACAAGTCAGTCCGGTGGTGGTATCTAGAATAGAGGATGCCTGATTTCTCTGCCAAGCTGCTTGCCTCATTTTCGTTTTCCACTAAAATGCTTGGGAACATCAAGTAGCAACCAGACAAGAAATGGGTTTTTAAGTGCGATGCTTTGAGCACTCAGCTTGGCAGGATCACCTTGCCCGAGTGTGGCTCTGTGGCTCGTTGGGTTTTACAGGAAGATTTAGAGATACAGCTCAGGCTCTGAAGCTGGCGCAGTGGGAAGTGGGTTGGGAAAGATGATAAAGTCTCTTTTACGGCCATTACAAGACAGACATGCTTTTATCATTTCCTAACCAAAGCTGGAAGCTTCCAGGACAATATCGCTGAGGTGTAGGCTCTGACTGCCACCATATCTGGAGGCCCTAAATTTTGAAGACAACCTATTTCATATTGGTGGCATTGAGTAATCTATAGATATTCCACTCAGGCTTATGAGTTAGGCAGTGATGCAAGGTTTATGTCACTGTAATGTTGTGCGTGTAACATCTGTCACTTCATTCCTGTCAAACGAAGTTGCTGATCGATTCTGCTCTGCTGCTCGATGCTCTGCATTTAGGTGGACTTGTGTAAGAAAATTTTGGGAACACCTAGGAAAACTAGTGAGTCACTGCAGGCAGTGGAGCTGGGGATTAGGGGAAGGTCAGTGATGATCTGGTGACTCTCACTTTAGTAAAGCACACAATGCCTTTTTGGTTTTAAATTGAACAAAGGTCTCAGGAGCAGGTGTTGCAGTCACTGGGGGGTGTACCTGATATTCGTGAAGTCTCGCATGATTTNGACACTTTAGTAAAGCACACAATGCCTCTTTGGTTTTAAATTGAACAAAGGTCTCGGGAGCAGGTGTTGCAGTCACTGGGGGGTGTACCTGATATTCGTGACATCTCGCATGATTTCGTTGCTGGCATTTTTCTAAAAGAAACAAAATTATAGAGAAGCTCCAAGGAAGTGACATTGATTAAGCAAAAAGTTATTTTAAGTCTGTGCAAATCATCTGGCTGAGCTTTGCAAAAGGAAGCTCTCTTTCTGGAGATGCAATCAGCCAGAGATGTAAAAACATAGTCTTGGTCTCTTCCAAGTAAAAAAATCCCATGCTATTTTAAGTAGCCAAGTTTCATGCTCTGTGATTACTTTCTACAACTCTGTCATTTCCCTGTGCACTTTCTATTGAAAATTATATTCTTCTCTTCTTGCTCGAGAGTGCTATGGAGTGTTGTGTGGGGTTAGCCATGGTTGCTTTGCGTATCTCGGAAGTGACTGTGTTTCTTTTGTGGGTGGATTGATGTTTGTGTTTTAATCATGATCAGTGTACAAATACCAAAGGACTTGGAGACATTTTGCTGCTGAAATATGACATGTTCCCTGCTGCAAGTGTAGGCCAGGAGTACAGTAAGCAGATTTTTTTTTTTTTTTTAGCGTATGTGGTTTGGGCTGCAGTGAGAACACTGCATGGGAGGAAAAGAGCCTCTGTGGATATCTGTCATGGTTGGGGTTGTAACCCTTAGCATCAGCATGCAGGGAGGGCTTACTGATGGCTTTTGCTTTAGGACGGCCTTGTGGTAGCACAGAGCTGCCGAGGCAGCACACTGTTGTAGGAGTCAACACAAGGAGCCTGGGCAAGAGACAAGCCCAAGGAGTGGGAGGAGACCTAGGACCATGGATGTGCTTTGCTCCTCAGCTGTCCCTGGGGGCTTCTGCACCGCCTCCCTCTCTGCTATGAGACTAGCCTGGCCTTGTGTTAAAAGTGGGAGCCTAATCAGGCTGAGCTATTCCAGGCAGCTTCACCTGGGGAAGTTCCCTCCAGGGGCTGTGCATCCTTTGCCATTGCACTGGGCAAAGGGACTGAGGTGCAGAAGAGGAGGCCTCCAAGCAAGCAGCCAAGGAACATGTTCAGAAAATGCGGTGACAGGGGTTCCCGTGGGCAGGCTGCACAAAGACATCCAGTGCCTGGGCTCAATTACACCCGTCTACTGCCATCTCCTCTCCCTCTGCTATTGTGGTCTCAACCGCTGATAGGTACAAGTGGTCTTTCTTCAGCCATTAATACGCTATTGATCCACAGCCCTGCTGACTGTTAATGGACACTGATTGTGTATTATTATTTCCATAATCGTCCTCAAGCTGGAGTGAATTTTCCTTTTCAAATGGTCCATCAATACCATGCCCAGCATTGTGGGCTGGTGCTGGCCTTGTTAATTTGTTTTGTCAAAAGTTTCAGCAAAGCTCGTGGTCTTCGTCCACAGTGGAGCGATCAATGAGACCAGCTGAATAGTGATGGAGCACACAAGGCAGCTGCTATCCCCTCCCAGAGTGGGCCTGAGCAAGGTGTTTTGTTTGACCATCAGGATGCTGCCCCTGCAGACCCTTCCCATCCTACTAGACCACCCTCGCTCCTGCTGAGTGTTGCTAGCACATCTCTTTGTGGCTTCTCTTTGCGCTCTGCTAAGGGGACGTGACCCCTTCCTCAAAGGTCTTTGTGTCTGTATGCCCCTGCTCTTCAAGCAGAGTTGTGCATTGCATCAACAGACGGGATAGAATGCTAACTAAAGCAGTGACTTCAAGGCCTGATACGCTCCCTGGGTGCTTTGCTGTGCAGGGTCTGTAACTAATGGTGCCACAGGGCGATTCCACCCGTGGACAGGCAGTTACTGAGAATGGCTGTTCAGCAAGAAACACCACATGTGGATTTCCATAATGAAATGCTTATTCAACCCCACGTTTTCCATAAGCAGAGTATGTTTTTCTTCTTTCTGGGAACTCCCTTCAAGATGCACCCCTTACGTGCCACTTGCTCAGGACAGGAAGAATGAGGGAAGGAGACCGGCAGGTTCTTCAGGGATTTAAGCAGCAGATTAGCAGCCAGTGCCACCCGCCCATGCTTCTGTGTAACCGAGCAATGTGAGTCCAGGGAACCTCTGAAGAGGGATGGGGCAGGACTCTGGCTTCTTTGAACTATTAATTACACCAGATGTATGGAAGGGCACCGCTTGCCTTGCAGAGTAAGGTGGTAGATTAAGCCTGAGGAAGAGGGAAAGCGCCACGTACAGCTTCCCTCTCTCCCCAGCCTGCAGGAGGGGGATAGCAGAGGTGGGTGGATTCAGCGTCCGTGTGTGTGTAGCTGCGGGTGCTGGATCAGCAGCTTTGGAGATGCATGTTCTCTATCCTCGAGGCTGTCCGCAGAACATGTGCAGGTGGCAAAGGTGATGGTGGGGCAGAGTCTAACAGCGATGGCTTGCGTTAGCCTGCCGATGAGGCAGCAGTACAGTGCAGTTGGTGCCGTGCTGCGAAAGCAGTGAGCAGCCTGCCCTCGTGGTTCCTGACTGTGACTGAGGAAGTGTCAGTGCAGTATCTGTCCCTCATCACCCTCTCTGTGAAGGAGCTATCATCTTTGCCGTTGTTGCGATGGGATCTCAGGCTCAGAAAGATGAATGGCTAGACCTGTGAACCAAATACAGGTTACTCAAGTCCTCTTCAAAAGACCATTTCTCTCTCTTTTTCTGCATTTTAATGATATTGGCAACCTCTAAGCACCAAGAGTCTCATAAACGTTCCAGATTATGGTAATAATAACATTGTACAGTGCACTACACTGGGAATAAAGTTATTTTATCCACTCCAATTTCCTTATGTTTTAATGTGTAAATATATCAAGTGAAAGTGTAGTAGGAAATCTCAGTGCAGAGGCCGAATGTGTTGCACACCGGCCCTTTCCTGAGGAGGGGCCTAATGCTGCAGCTTCAGAACCTGAATTTGTTTTTGTGAAGCATCAGCACTCAATATTTGGCAGGTCCAGTTTCTCTAGAGGACTCTGTGTTGGGAGCCTTCCCTTAGTTGACCTCTTACCTGGAAATGGAATGGAAGTGATGATGCATCTGTCCCACAAAATTTCTGGGGGGAAAAGGTTGGGGAACAGCCTGTCCTCTCTGTCCCTACAGAGGTTATCCAAGGACTTCCTTGGACCTCTGCTTTCGGGGTTTGCCAGCCTGAGAAGAGGGATTCTGCTCCAGCAGGACTTTGTAGGGCAGGTTCTATCTATGCAAGGGTAGCTCTTTGTGGAACACTGCTGAGAATGGCTGAGATTACAGCTTCATCTCCAGCACCTGGCCTCATCCTCTGCCCTTTCTTTTTCCTTCTAAGGACCTTCTGTGAAACTGTTTACTCTGACAGGCATGGTTCTGCCATCCTGTTGTGCTGGCAATGTGCAAACTGTCTGCATGCTGAAATCCTCCAGGAGACCTGGGATGATGTCAAACAGTAATGTATTCTTTCTGTTCAAGCACATTAAAAGTGCAATTAATCCTCACAATCTCTCAGCTCATCTGTAATATGGCATGAAGTGACTTCACCAGCCCTGTGTGCTGTGGCAGGCTGAGCTTGGAACTGAGACCTTTCTGAGTCTCATCTTATGATTTAATGTGATCTCGTAAGAGCTGTGTTGGTTCGTTGCTCAGGCCCCACCACTTCACTAAGGTCAAGTTGTAATCTAAGGCAGAGTTTCTCAGGCTCCTATGCCATCTGCCCGAGTGCTTCTCTCTCTCTCTCTCCAAGACAACCCCAAGCTTTCTGAGCTCACTTTTGAGAGCCCTGGGTTCATATGGGGTTTAAAATATGGAAGAATGGTGGGTGTTCTCTGGGAACCTGATGCTGTGATTGCAAGAGAGATGTTACACTGAGGATTCACATGAAGGGATATCCCTTTCCAATGAATATAGCTGAAATATATTAGTGATGGTAACAGAAGCAAGTTAAACCACCTATGAACAAGGCTGGATTTGCCCACCCTTGCTTGGAAGCTTCATTACAGCTCATTACAGATCAGTGGATCCAGGGAGAATTTTGGAGGGGGGGACAAAATTACAGCAAAGGGCTTATCCCTAGGGTTGCCATTTTGCTGTAGACTAGTGCCATGTAATGCTTTGTAGTACCAAGCAAGGATTAGTTTCCATAATATTTCTATCAAACTCAGAGACACCAGCAAATTATCACAAAGTATTTTGGCACCAGAATAGTTGCACGAAGACCGCTGTTCCTGTACTGTTGTACCTAATGATTTTTCTGTGGAAATTCCCCATCTGGAAATGTTTTTAGGCAGGTGGCAGGAAAGGGTTACAGAAGGCAGGTGAGATTATGGAATAGGGATGGCCAAAGGGAAAAGAGTAAGTTGAAAGACTCACATTGTATACCGCGTGCGGTATAGCAGAGCAACTTAAAGAAACATTTAACTGGGAGCTGGAGCTGCAAATAAATATTCTGATTCTCCATGGGATGGCTGGAAATTAGTCTTTGCTGCAAGGTCATGTTTGCAAAGGGAGAATAGAGCCACCAGCTGGCAAACGCAGCCCACAGTCTGTGAAGAGAGGTTAGGAAAACTTTGCTGCCGTAGGGTGCCAGGACCCCACTGAAATGCAGGCAGCACTGATGGTGAATGGGAAGGAATGTGGTACAGGATGGGAAGGCACAGGATCTCTCTTCCAGTCATAGAGCAGGGATTTTTCAGCATCACAGCCTGGGTCTCGGCACTGTGAGCGATGCTCTACAGTGCACATGGCGCTAAAGGTGTGATGGCAGTTGTGCAGAAGGCTGATCTGAGGGCTGAAACAGCACAAGAGACTCATCTGAATTAAGGCGTATTGGCAAAGGTTATGCAGGCTTCTGAATTACTCCTCTACCACTATTCACTTGACAAGCATTCATGATGTCTTTTCCTGATAAGTCACTATTTTACTTAATGTATGTACATATCTGTATGTATATCCATGTGTATATGTGTGTACAAACACACACACGTATGTAAGCACATATATAGGTTTGTGCTTTTTCCTGAATTCAGCAAGACTCTTCTGCCATCCAGGCAGGGGAAGGGCACTCATCTGCTCAGTCGTATCAGTGAAGCTTTGGCTGTTGGTTTCAGCATTCCGTGATGCTCGAGTGATGGCAGGCATGTTGCTGGGAGCCCTGCCGAGGGGGAAGACAGGAGAGGCTGAGGGATTACTCCGTGTTTGTGCCATCATATTATTCAAATACACGTTGCTTCTATTAGTCAACAGTATGGACAGTAATAATGATTTGAATGAAGTGCCACCAAGCTGGAAAGGCAGAAGAGATGCAAAAAGAGGGCGTAGCTTGCTGCATGTGCAGTGCTGCTGCATAGGTGCTGGGCAGCCGTGGTGAGCTGTGAAGGCCAAGCAGCAAGAGCAGCTTGCTGCCCACTAGCCTTGTGTCCACTCTTGTATCACTGCTGCTTGGTCAGCGCGTTGTGGTGACACCAGTTTGTACAGGCTGACCTCAAAGGCAGATCTTCTCCACTGCTCGAGCCCGGCATGCCCTAGGTCTGTGCTGCTGGTGGATTAAACCAGCGTAAATCTGAGCACTTCTCTTGCCTGGGTGATTTGGTTTAAACTGTTTTGGTCATGCCAAAAAAAAAAAGTAGTCTTTGAAGCTCAACTGATCTTGAGGAAAAAGCGGGTGCTCAGTTCAGCTTCAATAGGTTGTGCAAGATCTGTGCTTGTTTCAGAAGGCTTGCTAAGGCTCATTGCTTTAAACCTTTTGATCATCTCCTCAGTGGTTTGTTCGTTTGCATTGTCTTTCACTAATGGGAGCTAGAGCTGTGACTCCAGAGTCACCTGGAAGTGTTGTAGCAAGACAGGGAAGTATCCCAGGGGGCCTCTCACTGAGGCACCGGTTCTTAGACACGTTTGTGAGTTTCTCTGTTCCTTGAAGTGCAACTGGGTTTTTCCCCTCGATCAAGCACGGGTGTCCCATTGGGCTGTGCAGTCACCTTCAGTACATCTCAGCCGCTTCGGTGATCGCACAGACGCTTTTGGAGTAGGGAGCCGAGGGCTGTTTGCACAGGACTCCGGAGCTGAAGCTTTTCTCTTTATAAAATCCTGTTCTAGAGCTTGTCTCCTCCTGCTGCTGGTCAGGGCTATAGTGGGACATAGTTGCTGTATGGGGGCGTGAAGCTTTTGAATTTTGTTCTGGGAACTTTATTTCCGTGTATTTTTCCACTGCACTGATCTTCACTTGCTTGCATGACCAAACTGGCAGTAACTGATCTCCGCTTGGAGCCCTAGCTGGAGAGTTTCCTGGAGATTGTGGGTCCCCTGATCCTGCAGAGGCTGTTCCGTCTGGCTCAGGGCTGAGACAGTTTGCTATGTAATTTGGGAAAGACTTGTTTTCCCGGCAGCATGTACTAGGCCTGTTCTAGAGGTATGCACTAAAAGCTGTACAGAGCTTCAAGGCCCTTTTTGACTCTGCTCGGTAGTTATCCCAGCCCCCTGCAAGGTAAATCATAGTAATCAGGCCTGGTTTAGTCAGGCATAGAGCAGTTGTGATTTGACCAGGTCCCTGCTTTAACCGCTTGCATATACTCCTCTCTGGGAGAGAAGACAGCAAGGGAATTCTTGGTCCTCAGCCCGTGCAGAGGAGTCCCCCCCACAAAAGCTCTATATTCTGCTTTTCAGTGCCTATTGCTGCTCATCCCAACAGGACCAAAGGTTTTAAAATAGCAGTTGCTGCCGGCCACCCAGGAGATGGGGAAGATCACTCAGTTTTATATCTCCTGAGGCCTTTGTCTCTCATACCCAGCACTGTCTGGCTCTTCCCCTTTGTGGCTTAAGAGGTGGCTCTTCCACCCTGCTGTAGGAGCAGCCACCCTGGGCAGTGGGCATAAGAGGCTGCTTCTTTCCCTCTTTACCTCTTCTTTCCTGTCTGCAGCTCCTGCTCAGGCCCAAATCATCCACGCTGGGCAGGCATGCGTGGTGAAGGAAGACAACATCAGTGAACGCGTTTACACAATTCGGGAGGGGGACACGCTGGTCCTGCAGTGTCTGGTCACAGGACACCCCCGGCCACAGGTAAGCTTCCAGTCTTGCCTGTCACCTGTGTTCCCTGTGGCACTTTGTAGTCTCCACACAGAGGAGAATTGTGGGCAGCAGGGTGCTCAGCTTTTTCTTACATGTTGGAGTCAGGTAGGGATGCCTCATAGCGCAAGCGCTAGCTTGTTAAGCTGAAGCATCTAGGCTTGCTTTCATGGAAAACGGTCCACAAAGCTTTGCAGGAGCCTAAGACGACCTTCTAGTGGTCTTCAGTATGTGAAGTCCCCCAAAAAACTGAAAGCCCAAATTGAATGCATTATACAAACCACCTCAAACCTTTAACCCTCCTACTACAAAGCAAGAACAGCCTGAACAGGCTAGAGAAGGCTTCCCGCATGTGCTGGCCATAGGAGCTGGTCCTTCATGGTCCATCAGTCTCAGCTTCTCTGGATGTACAGAAAAGAGGAACCTGCTTGGGGGAGTTTGGGGAGTTTGTAGTGCACTTCACTGAGCCCCGCACAGAGCCTGCTGGTCATTGCTTTATGGTTCCCAACCAGAGGCAGATTCAGACTTGCAGCGCTGGGTATATCCGTGCCGTGGTCAGTCACAGTCTACTGGAGAGGTGCGAAGCTGAGCTTGGCTAACAGCTGCAGTCCTTCCCCAGGGTCCCTAGAGGGTTGCATAGGCTCAAGCCCCATGCGGCCACCTCCCACCCTTCAGACACTCAAGCAGGCTGGTTCGGTGTTAGTGTAGATGTGTCTATAGAGATACTGGA
The DNA here is from genome assembly GCA_013398225.1 of Steatornis caripensis. Taxonomy (NCBI): domain Eukaryota; kingdom Metazoa; phylum Chordata; class Aves; order Caprimulgiformes; family Steatornithidae; genus Steatornis; species Steatornis caripensis. The sequence continues at coordinate 40,907 of VZSC01005652.1, forward strand.
CCACAGCATGGGTCTGCGCATGCTGGGACAGGGTGTGGTAGGAGGAGCAGCTGCTATGTGCTGTGAGGCTGGATGTGCCAGAATACACTCGAGGGAGCCAAGTACAGTAAGTGTGCCTTCTTGGCCCCGTTCCCCAATTCTACCAAAGATATTTGTGCTGAGAAGCCATACATCCGCATACATGAACACCTCTTTGGAATTGCTTGTGAGGAGCTACGTGGCTAAGAGGTGATGACAAACAAGAGGGAGAGACACTCAGCTAGCAGGATTTGAAATGGTTTATCCATCAAAGCATATGCTGGAAACAATAAAAAGGAAATGATCTGAGCCAGGCCAGCAAAAATGACCTGCCTAGGCTTGTGACAGTGATGGGCAGATGATAGTTGTGTGCATCAGAAACAAGGAAGATGGTAGGGCTGGCGCTGCCTGAGGATGTTGAATGTGTGGGAAGGTGCTGGCTGGTTGTGGGGATTTGAGCCTGAGTAGCCAGTGAGCTGCTGGAGCAGAGCCTGGTGCAGACAACGTGCTAGTGGGCAATGTTGTGGCTTGTCATTGCCTGAACATGCACCAGGGACACCAGAGCATGCAACTGGGCATGACTGGGGAGGCTGGAATCTGTGCACGTGAAACGTGGCATGCATCCTATCTATGCCCTCCCTCCTCACGGATAGATTTCTTCGCCAGCTAAGCTCTTATCCTAGCCTTTGTTTAATCTTTTCTTTTCCCTTCTATCAGCCAGTCATTAAAGCATGAAAATGTGGCCAAAATACTTAAATGAGATTGAAAAGATTAAAGAGCTGGCTGAAGTGTCCTTGCAAACAGGAGACTCAGAGTCTTGGAGCCCTCAGACAATTTCATAATAAGCCTACAAAGGCTAAATAAATCCACGGTCATTAGCTCTGAAAATCTGCTCAGCCTAGTGCTCTGGGAGCAGGCTGTAGACAGCCCTGCTCTTTTTAGAGCATCAGCATCAATCAGGTGGTGGCAGTGAGCTTTAGGCAAAGTCCAGGGGCAGAGTAAAGGTATCTGGTCCATCTCATCTGTGGCCAATGCTGAATGAAAGTCTGCCTCCTTTCTGTTGGCTGATCTTGCTGGATCTCAGTCCCAGAGTCTAGATGGGCACCAGCGGGGGAGACCATGAATCACCAGCCTTTAGAAGGGAGGTTGCAGATACAGGAAAACAATGGGCTGAGGAAAGCCATCTCTCTCTTTCATTTTCTGGACTGCATGAAACAAGGGGAAAACTTGTACCATCACTGCTAGGGCTGTGCCTCATTCCAGACACAAGAATAACCATTCAGTCTTTAGGAGCGCTGTCCTCTTGCCACCATTCACCATGAAATACTATGCAGCTCCATTGCCCCCGCAAGCCGGGATCTTGAGGCACGTAACATAAGGCATGTAACAAAAAATGCAAGATAGCTTGAAATCTGAAGGGATTTTTTCTTTTCCTCTTCTGTATCTTTAAAATCAAAATAAAAGTGTGTACTGCAAAAGGATGACTTACAAAAATAGTACACACAGGGGTTCCCTGTGGGAAAGGGGCAAGAGCCAGACAGCAACTGCATTTTCTCACTCGTACTTGGAAAAGCAAACAGCAGAAATAGTCTTGCTGTCCAGAGAAAGATGAAAGAGTGTTGACTGCAATAAAAGCTCTGTAGCTGTGAGCTGATGCCTGCTGTAGCTTTGTGGTCTACCAGCCACATGGGGTCCCAAGGCTTAATGCTAAAAGTCCTGTGCTGTGCAGATAGTGGTATAAAACTAACCAAGTTCCTGGGTTTACAGGACCAGAGCAAGAGTGGCAAAAACGCAATGTGTGTCTGGGTGAACTGAGGCGTTATCCTGGACACTGGGACTTGGGGATTGGTGATGGATGAGAACCAGCAGCTGGTCTACTGAGACATACTGAGATAAGCAGTTGAACTTTGGTAAGGTCTGGTGGTGCTGTAGGGGCCCATTTTTGAGAATGGCTAGGGAGGAGGGGAAAGAAGAGCAAAGGAAGTGCCACTGTCACCTGGATCTCTAGTTTGATTGCTTGCATTTCTCTCATTCTTCTCATGTAGGTGAGATGGACCAAAACTGCTGGCAGCGCGTCGGACAAATTCCAAGAGACGTCAGTGCTTAACGAGACCCTTCGGATTGAGAAGATCCAAAGGCTGCAGGGGGGACGCTATTACTGTAAAGCAGAAAATGGGGTTGGGGTCCCTGCCATCAAGTCCATTCGAGTAGATGTGCAGTGTAAGTCGTTTAGCGGCAACCCAGACTTTCCCACAGTTCTACTGCATGTCTCTGCCTCGCTGCGGGGCCGGCAGGGAGCTGCATTGCCCTAGGACCACACGTACCTCATTCAGGAGCAAAGGGACTGATGCGGTGTCCCCAGGGTCCGTTTCCCCATGGACATTAGATCCATCCACAAAAAAAAGATAAATCTGCCTATCCATGTGAGTCATTCTTATCTAGGTGCTGCGATGTCTGCTACTGGCAGGGGTCCCTAACACTTGTCTGGGATGTAGCATTGTAGATGGCTCCTGCTTTCTTTGTATTCATTTTGAAGCTCATAATGCTTGAAGCAAACCAATGCTTCTTTAAATTGGTAATGCCTCAGATGATTGGGGCATTCCTGAAACCAGTGCCCTGCCCCCAGCATTGCTTCCCCTGCAGCATGGTGGAAACAGAGCAAAAGACTCTGGGATGCACCTGAGCAGGCTAAGTTGTGAGCGGGTGAACATGAGCGAAGCTGTGAGAACCCCTCAGTTTCAGCAGTGACTCAATGTTTCTCTGACTGGTTGCGGTGCCCATCCTTCTTGTGTCCTGGTGATGCTGTTAGTGGTTCTTCACCTTGGGCCCCAGGTTTTGAAGTTTCATCATACTGGCTAATGTTGTTTATTCTTGGCCTGCTGTGGCCAAAAGGGGGGGAAATTAAACTTATCCCATAACCCCCATATGGGAGGAATCAAAGATTTAAGGTCTAGGCGACTTTTGAGGAGATTTGCTGTCTTGGGGAAGGTTACCATTCTGCTTGTTGTCCTTGGCTATCCACTGTTACAGTTTCCTCCAACCTGAGTAATACCAAATCCCTCTCCTCACTCATATCTTGTGAAACGGCCTAGCCAGCAAGAGGTTGATGCTGAAAAGATGTAAAGTATTATAAAAAACCTCCTTGAAGCTGTCGCCACCTGTTCCCACAGTCCTCCTTCTGTGCTGAGATGCACTGTGGTTATCTGTATCTGAGGCAGCAACCTCCGGGCTTCAAAACCCCCATACCTGCCTGGAGTCTGGCCATAACTTTGCTGACAGCAACTGCTCCCTGAATAAGAGCTGCCTGCTCTTAGTCCTACTGCCCAACCCTAGTGTGTTCAGGCAATCTGCAGCCTTTGTTCTGCAGCCTACATGTTGTAACCTCATAAAGTATTCCATGGACTTGAACATCCTAAGCTGTTGGTAGACTCATGATCCGCAGTTGTATTATATGGATTGGAGCTGCTCCCATCTCTCTCCCTTCCTTGCCCTACCCCATATTGGGGGTAGTGTAGTGTGAGCGCCATTCTGCAGGCTAGGAATATAGATTGCTTCATCAGCACCTACTTTCGACAGGATGAACGTTTCTTAATGGGCATTGTGTAGCTTTGGAGGAGTCCTGACACCCACCTGGATCTGCTTGGCTTCTCTGCCTGTTTCCTATCCTGCATGTGGTGGAGGAATATGATAGCTCTCCATTGCAAAGGGGACTTGCTTTTCTTAAGCCTCAGTGTGACACCTTGCCAGGGCCTGTGTCTCTAGGAACAGGACTGCAGCATGAATCTTTTTATACACTAAGGGCGTTCCCTTTACTTCTGGGGTGCAAACTGGAGCTAGAGCGATGTAGTGTCCCATGGTCCCTCATGCAGCTCTGACCTGTAGAACTATGGGGCTAATGGGGTGGCCAAGGGCTTTCTCATACTAACATCTACTCTGCAGATGGACTTGGTAATGCACCTCTGTTCTGCTCACTTGATTTTTGGGGAGGAGAGTCTATTTTCTGCTGGTATTTGCAGTAGTTACAAGGGAACACATAGGAAAAGCCACAGTTTTTGTTGAATGCTCCTTCAGGCAACCTTCAGCTGAATGAACCAAAATTTGAAAATAAACACTTTTTTTCCCTGCATCCCAATTTGTAGTTGCAGGTAAGTAATCACCCTCATGTGAAACTTGATGTCCTTGACAGCTAGTGCTAGTCCTCACTCATACTTTTAGTATTAGACAGCAAGGTTGTGCAGAGACCACAGGATATTAAACTGGACACACTAACCTATGTAGCAAGTTATTCCTTTGCACCAGGTAGGCATCAAGTAAGGCTTTAAAATATTGGTTAGATACTGGCAGAGAGGCAGCTGCTGTTTGGAGTATTTCCATGTGGGAGAGAGGAAAAGTAAAGAAAAAGAAAGAATGGATGTTTACAAGCTCATTTTGCACATAGAACATCCCATGTGATCATCTCCATGAGCAGCCTTGGGCCAAATTTGTCATTTGTGCGGCTCACTGACATCAGTGGCGTTACTTGTACATCAAGGACATACATACCGTCGTACGTCTTATTTTAGCATTTCTCAAGAGGGCTAGACTTATTGCTGACTGTTACGAAAGAAGGCTGAAAGATTTCAGAGAGGAAAGGTTTAGCAACTGAAAAGAAGATGATGTTTGCTGTGTGGGAAGTAGCTGGGAGCCAAGAGACCTGAATGGTGAGTATCTTTGATCAGTAAGGGAAGTATTTTGCCATGCATCCTACTGAGAAATGGAGCCTCAGAAGGATGGTAGCTACAGAGTTTCTCATGTGAAGTGTGAAAAAATAAAGGAGGGTTAAGGACAAAGAAGGGGGAAATAGGAGAGGCTGTACCCAAGGTCCTGGTCCAAGAGAATTCTTTGTAAAGTTCAGTCAACCTATGGCCACACGGAGACAGCACTATATGGAGAGGAGCCTTTTTTTCTCTACCTGTGTACGTTTTACTTCAGCCTTATTTGGTCATTTTGGCTTTTGAGGGTTTTTTTGGTGCCTTGTCATTGTTCTTCTAATGGCTGTACTCATATCTCTGAGCCATGGTGTGGTCAAGCCAACAAATCTCAGGTCCCATTACAGCTGCTGTCTACTAAGCATACAGCTCATTAAAATATGCAAATCCACAAGTTGACACTTGTGATTCAGCAGAGAGCATGGATTATTTGGGTGACACGTTAGCAGAAACTCATCCCTGCTTCCTCCTTCCTTTCTGCAAGTCAGCTTTCCAAACTTACAAATCTCTAAAATAAAGTATCATGAAAATTAGGTGGCATAAGAGAGCAGGAGGTTGATGAGCACATCCATCTTCCTCTCTGCTAACATGTGCAGAAGACAGTGCTGGCAGCACAAGGGGATACTGGATGCGCACGCCTCAGTTTCCTTGCAGTTGAAGAAAGAGTCATAAGGCTCCTGAAAATTGTAGAATTGCTTCAACTAAGCTCAACAGATGCCTTGTAAGACATGCTGAAGGACACAGGGACAGATTTGAGTTTTAGAGGGCCAGTTGATCCCATCTTGTCAAATGGGATCTTTACCTTTAACCCCAATGAGTCTGAAAGTGATTCTGGGTGGAGAGATATCCACCCCCTCTGAGATTTTCCTCATGCTTCCTTGATGTTCAAACATTCGTGTCTGGTGCAAAACCCCAAGAAAATGATCCCTTTTTAGCAGGAGGGCAACCCCTGGGGGAAACGTGCCCTGGGTGGATGGAGAAAGTATGCTTCCTGCAGGGCTATTGCTTGTGTCCTCGCAAGTGAAGTGACTGATAACCATGGATCCAATCATGACGGCTGCATGTCTGGTGCAGGTGCAGTGAGGGAATTGGAAGGGGCATTTTCTATAAAGGGAGAAAATGGAAAAGAATCTGGTCAGTTTAGGGGTGGGTGATAGGGAGGCAGTGAGCAGAAGTTGCTGGAGAAGAGGGAGAGTCAGTACAGACCTTGAAAAGAAGAAAATACACATATTTTAATAGCAAGAGAGAGAAACTGTACATACCTTTCACAGTGTTTTGCATCTTGTGTTCCCATGGCATCCCGTGAGACTGTCTGCTGTCTAGGAGATGACTCTCTATCTCAGCTTCTTGATCTTGTCCTGATTCTACTCTCACCCCTTGACTTTAAGGTTTGTCATGTCCTTTGTGTATATATCTCACAGCCGTGGGCTTAGCTCCATTATTTCAGGAGAGATTTGGGAAGTGGAAAATGGGAGCAGAAGAAATTACGATGGGAGCAGAGTTTCCTGGGATCCTTCTGACCTCTCACTGAAGTAGAGAGCAATGATTTGGGGTGTGGGGCGTCATTGGGGAAGGTGAAGCAGCCCACTGGTCTGAGAGGCATGTGGCAGGCAGGCAGTTTTCTTGATGACCACATGGGATCTACAAACAAGAGGGTGCTTTCTATTCTCTGAAGGTTGTGTGGTGAGCAGGAGAATTCTGGCTTCTCCTGTCTGTTCCCTTTAGATATTGTTTGTGTTACCTGCCCTCAGATCAGCTCTTAATTCAGCAGCTGTCATCAGCCAAATGTGTGAGAGCTTCCCCTCTCTTCTATGGGGCCTGGAGCATCATCTGCTCTGCAGGCTGTATGTGCAGACCGAGCTTCACTAACGACTGCTGCGGCCCTCCTTACCTTCCTTCCAGATCTAGATGAACCCGTTCTCACCATTCACCAGACCATCAGCGATGTACGTGGCAGCTTCTACCAGGAGAAGACTGTCTTCCTCCGCTGCACTGTTAACTCCAACCCACCAGCTCGCTTCATCTGGAAACGAGGAGCTGAGACACTTTCCCACAGTCAGGACAATGGTGTCGACATTTATGAACCCCTCTACACACAGGTGAAAAAACCCAAACCTCTGCAAGCTTGTGTTCAGCACCTTGCTGATGCAGGGCACTGTAGTGGATGGCATTTCTATCCCTGTATGGATTATGATGCTGGGGAGAGGATGGTGGCCACTGCAAGGAGCACTGTCTCCGAAAGGGCTGGTAGAGCTTACTTCTATATGCATGTTCCCAGGGCGCAAGAGGAGCCGAGCAACAGGAGGGAGAGTGGCAGCCTAGAATTCCCTTCCCCTTTTTGGCACTGTCCCTGAGAGAAGGTCACAGCTCCCCTAATGAGGTTATGTGGCTGTTGGATGGCTGACACTCCCAAGATTGGGTCTCCTCTATCTCCCATTACTAATTTTTTTTTTCTTAATTGGGTGCCCAAGCTCCATAAATCAGGGGGATTGCTTCCTGTTTAGTAGTGTGAGTAAATGGCAGGTATTGCTGTGGGATCCATGAGGGAAATGATAAAGAGCTTTTCCTAATGGCCGTAAATAACAGAGGCAGCCCAACTGCCTGGGTGCTTTCTGACTACTGTCCTGTGACAGGGTATCCACATCCCTTCTGTTTCTCCTGCTTGGCTATGCTGGACTTGCCCCTCTGAATACTATTTTCTTCACTGTAATTAGCTGCCAATGCAGTGGGGGACAGAAGGGAATTTTTCTTTTGCCAAGGCACTCTGGGCATGTTATCCGAAGTGGAGCTCTGGCTCTGAATGTCCTTCAGATGCTAACCAGCCCCAGTGCTTCCAGCAAGGCTGTTCGGCAGCACGAGGCAGTGCTGGGTGGGAAGGCAGGGCTGAAAGGGCTGCTCCCCAGGGCACCGGTTTCATCCCACGGACTTCCTCGTGCTCCCAAAGCTGGGCCCTGAGCACGTTCTGGCTAAGATTGATTTCTGAGTGGTGCTCCAGGCAACCTTTCAGTTAATGTAGTCGCGTTCATATTTTATTGAAACACGCCATCTCTGTAGGTCATGGAAATGGGCAGCCAAATGGAAACTTTCAGGGGCACGAGGAGAGAGAGAAGAGATGCAGATTAGCAGCAGATTTGCAGAAATGCTGTAGGTCAGTGCTGCTGTTTGGCCCTGAAGAGAGCTTTGTCTAGTCCAACCAGGACATCCCTGGCCTTAGAGGAAGCCACTACGGGCTCTTCCAGCCTTCACTAAGCTCAGTGTAATTAACAGGAGACATTGCTTAATGAGAGGATGTCTTAGGACTTGACATATTTTCTTCAGCTAAGAAAGGCATCTGGCAGAAATTCACTGTGTTGCAGCATTAACGTGTAAATGACCCAGCATCTCGCCGCTCCTGTCGGGCAACGATCCCATTGCGATCCCATTGAGCGACCGTGATGGGTCGCTCCCAGCTCTGAGCGAGTGTGTGAGGACTGCTGTGCTCACACAGGCATGCCCTTGTGGTCCTCTCCTTAGCACCAGCACAAACTTGTGAGTTTGGGTTGATAAGAGTTGAAGTGAACAAAACACACCTCTGCAACACTGTTGGGAGGGAAAAATCTTTCTGGAGCTCAAACGCACCATGTTTAACAAAGCACCCTTCGCAAGGGTTTGTAGTATTTTCTTAGAGATGAACTGGTATCAGTGTCGGGTTTGGGCAAGCTTTTACATTAAAAAGGAGGTGAAGACTTTACTGTTTAAGCTTTCTAAAACTTATTTACACTGAAGGTTTATACACATTTACCCAACATTTACTAATCAATAAACAGGACGCATATGTCCCTGTAAGTAAGTAGTTGACGTGCACATTGTAAATGCCGTCATTTGTGTGGCATAGCAACAAATCTCAGGGGACAGGACTTCCATAGGATTATTGGTCTCCTAGGTATTTATCTTTCTAATTTACTCTGTTCAGATCCTTGTTCTCTGCATATTAGCATGCCTGAGCTCATCGCCCAGTCCCTTGAGGTTGTCCTCAAGAGGATTTGTCTCGCTGACACCTTCACACATTTGCAGGCAATTATGGAATGGTTTCTCGAAAGAGATTTAGACAAACACAAGGAGAACAACAGCGACAAGCTGTCATGGGAAGACATACGAGTTGCAGTGTATGCAAACCACAGGATGCATCTCAGAGCTTTCCACATTCCATAAATAAAAATCTACAGAATGCATCTATTGTTAATTTAACAACTTGATTCTATTTCTATAACAAGCCAGTAACTAATGGAGTGCCGGGGAGTGATTTTGTTTGGGTTTTTTTACTATAGTATGAGAAAAGGCTATCAAAGTCCGTACAGCCATTCTGGATTTACACCAGCATAAATGAGATTAGAATCTGGAGAAGAAAGATCAGAAAGTTTTGAGGGGTTCTTTGAGCATTTCTCTGAATTATCTTTTTTTTTCCCCCCTCATACTGCAAATTTTTACAGTGTAACTGTTGAACTTGTCATATTTAGGCCAGCATTAATACCTGAGTCTACTCTGATTTACTTTGGATTTACAGTGTTGAGTCCCCAATAATGTCCATTGGGTTCCTACTGACATCTCAGTGTGAGATCTCAGGGTCTGTTCTGGGACATTTAAGGATTTTCAAGTTCCCCAAGATGATTCTGAAGGCAGTTGATGAGAAATTATGCCTAGAACTTTTCGTCAATCCTTTCAGGTCAAATGTCAGTTGGTTGCTGGGTGTTTTGAGAAGTCCTGGAGATGGAGTTACTACTGCAAACATTTTGTGTCCCCTTTCTGTATAGCTAGGGGGTCTTGGAGTCTGCACAGCTCCCTGAGGTTTTGGTGGGAGCTGCTGGTAATTTGTAAACCTTGCACCAGGTTATGGGCCTGCAATGATGAGCTGTGCTTTGTATACCTGTGTCTTTTTTTTCCCCCCATGCTTTTTTCCCAACTCCCAGGGTGAAACCAAAGTCCTGAAGCTGAAGAACCTGCGGCCCCAGGATTACGCCAGCTACACATGCCAGGTGTCTGTCCGCAACGTCTGCAGCATCCCTGACAAATCCATCACCTTCCAGCTCACAAACACCACAGGTAAGAGGGGGTGCAGAGCGTCCTCACAGCCCTCCGACCCCTTTCCTGCTCAACAGCCATTACCCCTCCAAAAGGGTAACACAGCACCCTGTCCAGGGCCTGCAGCACTTCATGTTCATGTACGTGGCTGCTAGGATTACAAATCCTTCACACAGAATTTTTGTGGCCAGGGATGCTCTAATTTCTTGTAGCTCTGCATATAGCTGGTGCCTTGGCCAGGCCTGCCGTGAGATCATTAAAACAGACTATGTGTAGGTGTTGAGGCACTATGTAGTTTTTAATCCAGACACTGTTTTATTTATTTATAATTCTAAGTGACTTTAAAAATAGATTCAATACAGTCTAGAGTGGGGCAGATGCTGCAGAAGTTCTTACAAATAATTCATTCGTGTGTGACTCTGGCCTGGTTTGCCAGGCTGCGCTCTCAGCACTTCCCAGCTAACGGGCTCCACTGGTGCCGATGTTTGTGGAAAGCAAATATCTCCGGTGCCATCCCAATAGATAAATTTTACACTGATATTCATACTGCTTGAGTGTGCCTTCAGCTGCGAACAGAAACAGTTTGGTGCCTCTTGCTTGACGTGCAATAACTGACTGACAGCTGAGTATCATGTACCAAATAGTTGCAAGGACCTGATTGCAACCTGCCCATTAAAAAAGAACCAACAACAAACTGAAAAAAAAACCCAAACCAAACACACACCCACAAAGCCCTGACACTTCTTGAATAGTTTCAAATAATAAGTAAATGTCAGAAAATCACTTCCAGCCCTGGAGTGTTCCATGATCAGAAAGAAAGGCATTGTAGTTGTTTGAATTATTCACCTCTCTAATGTAACACAAAGCAGTTTGCATCCCTTGTGTCACCTTTGTGCACTGGAAACAGAACTCTTTCGATGTTGCCAACTGTTGATGGGATATTGTTGATACTGTATAAATTATGTTTATTGATCTGACTTGAGCCCGAGGTGCTGAACAATAGTTGTATCTTTTTATGTAGAAAGAAGAAAAATAATGAGCTTAAGAAAGAGAACTATAGCTAATGTAAGAAAAAGATATTCTCTGTGCAGTAAGATCTCTGAACATGTCTCGAGCAACTCACACCACTGCCTGAATTTCTCTCAGGATGAGACTGTAGCGAATGCTGGAATATTCCGTTTAAAAATTTACCTTGTGCTCGTGATGAAGAAAGGGATCTCGTACAGCTCTTCTTCCCTGTTGTGTCTTTACCTTTGAAGAGTTAGAAAATCAAATTTCTCTTCGTGCCCACTCCCTCCTGCCAGCCCACGCACAGGGAAACTGCCCTTCATTTCAGTCCAGCCCCTTTACTGAATGAGTGGGGAAAATGTATTCTCAGGTTGCAGCCACATCAGAAGACAGTAATATGGCTGAATTTACATCAGCTTCTTAGGTACTTACCTAAGCTCTGAACCTGGACTGCGTAGCACATACATCTGGGTATTTTTTCCTGTTGTTTACTTACAGATGCATATTTAGAAGACAGTTACAGTGGAGCCTGATACTACAAGTTCAAAGAGGCCATGGAAAATGTGTTCCTAGCTAATTGTATTAAAAGTTGGCAGTGAAAATGAAGCTGGCATTGCGGTGTGAGCAGGGTTTGTGTTAAATAATACAAGTATATTTGACATGAAATATTATCTAGCTTATTTGCCCTGTAGGCAGTGTTGTGCATAGATGAGAAAATATTTAAAGAAAAATCTTTAATTCTCTCCTTTTTTGCATACTCCTTTTCTTTCCCTCTTCCGCTCGTGCTTTAGCAGCCTCTGTAGCCTTGGCTGTGCCCAGAATCCTGAGCAGCTTTGCTCAGGGTGCCTTCGCCTTTGCAACTCAGGAGGGCCTGAAGGGCACTGAGGTGCATGGAAATAGATCTCTTTAATATTTGTAGACCCAAATACTACAGACCTGGAGAGGAATTGGTGGGTGAGGTCATGTCAGGCCAAGGGGATCTTCTCTTCCCAGTTTGTTTGCCGTTCCTCAGCTGGCTCACTTTGGCTCCTCTGGCGGTGTACTTTGGGCAAATCGTAGTCTCCGTCAAGGAGATGTGCTTCTCCTGAGCTGTGTCAGCAGATTGGCCCTTGCAGGAGGGGCTGGATTCTTGGTCTGCAACCTTAATGGGAAGGAGGTTGCCCCTGCTCCTCCTGTGTCCTGCTGCTGTTGTGTGGCTCAAGAGCAGCAGATTGGAGCCACAGGACCAGCTCAGCCCCAGGCTGTCGTCACCTGCTCCAGCAGGGTCAGGCTGATGTTTTCCCCTTCCTCAATTTCTGCAAAATTAAGCAGCCCAACTGGTTAATTCTCCTGCAGTTTTACTGCAGCAAATTGGACTTCAAAGGGAATTGAAAGCGACTCTTTGTTTTTAATGGTCCCCTTGCTGCTCAGCAGACTCCGCCAGCAGGTTTTCTGAGCCAAGAACAAAAGGAATTGCCACAGGTTACAAATAAATGAGATTCATCTCCTGCATAACAATGTCTGCAGACTGTTAACCTCTGTCTGCTGACAGGAGTGGGAGTGGAAGCCTGCTCAGGCTGCCAGAGGCAGCACTCCGTTTTGGGGCACGCCATGGGAGCTTGCTGCCTGGAGCTGTGCAGGTGGCAGCTTTGCAGTTTCTCCGTCTCCTCCTTGCATGCACACACAACCGGCCCTGAGGCAGGGCTTGCACCAACATGTCACTTTTTTCCATATTTCCTTGCCCAGAACTCGGCAAGATGAGCGTTGATCAGATATGTGCACATCAAGCACTGCAAGAGCCCTAAATCTTAACCAGAGCCTGCAGGACCTCTGGTTTGTGCTCCCCAACTCTGACATCTACTCTCTGGACTGGTCTCAGCCTTTCTCTGGCTCTGATGGGGATGGATGGAGATTCCAGGGAAGATGCTGCATCTGTCAGTTTGTCTGTTCCCCGTGAACCTGAGACCAGTTCAGTGTTGGAGGGCAGGAACACCTATGTGGTGTCAGTTACTAACAGGCTGTCAGCTGAGTGTCACACGAATGTGTCCTGTCCAACCACGGTGAGTTGAGCTATTGCATTATTGGGCTCCATAGCGTCTCTTGAAACCACCTGGAGCTTGGAGAGGATGTACAAATCCTTCCTTTGCCAATTAGTGTGCATTAAGTCTTGTGCACTGTTTCTAAGACTCCAGCAAAGAGGCCTGTCAAAGGCTCTGAGTGTAAGCTGTGGCCTCCCAAAATTCAAGGACTCCAACTACTGGCCTCAAAATGGCCAGTGCAGGTGGCAGAGGAGCCACTTTCTTCCTTAGGGGCACAGCTGGCCACCTCTGGCACAAGCAGCATGTGCTGTGGCTAGGGAGAGGACATTTGATTCAGTGCACCAAAGCAATATCCCAGCATGGCAGTAGTTGTGCTGCTAAATTATGGTGCTGGCGCTGCGGAGAGAGCAATCCTCCTCGCCTTGTTTGCATGGGCTGTAATTCAGAGATCCAACACAAATCCAGCACAGCTCATTAACACAGGGTCCGGTGAGAGAAGAGGCAGAAATAATGATGCTGTTAAATCAGGCTTCATGAATATGGAACGATGTCTTACTTTGCATTATTATGGCTGTTACTTAAAACATACTCTCCGCCTTTGTGCTGGGGGCTGCTACTTTCTCAGCTCTGTCTGGATGGAACAAGTGATGGTGCTGACAAGGGCTTTAAAAGGCTTTTCATGGGATGAAATAGAGAATACAAAGGAAAGAGGTTTGGATCAGTTCCTGGAGGGGGATGTAGTGAGAAGGGTTCAGAAATAAAATAAACCAAACCCAGGTACTAGGGTATTCAAAGGAGAGATTGTCTAAGCATTTTGAATCAGTCTCAGTTGTTCAGTTGTGCATGAAAGACAATCCTTGTGACCTGGTCTATAGCCCCCAGGTCTATAGAAGAGTGTATTTGACACCTGTGGAGGTGAAGGAGGTTAAGAGCGGGTGCAGAGCTGCTGTTCATGGTCTGCTCTGGTGCAGACAGGTCCTGGTCTTCTGTATCAGTCTCTGAGCTGCAACGGCCAGAAGTCTGGCAAAGGGTTTGCCGCCCAAAGATGTCTGGTTGGGTGTGAGAGCTGGAGAGGTGTATCACGGGATAGCTGAGGTCCTTTTTTAATGGTAGACATTCCCCAAAACTCCTTCTTNTGGCCAGAAGTCTGGCAAAGGGTTTGCCGCTCAAAGATGTCTGGTTGGGTGCGAGAGCTGGAGAGGTGTATCACGGGATAGCTGAGGTCCTTTTTTAATGGTAGACATTCCCCAAAACTCCTTCTTAGGATGGCAACTCTGTACGGGAGGGGTGGTTTAATCCCCGCTGTCCTTGAACGCAAACAGCCATTGGGTTCAAGCAGGCTCCTCTGAGCCTGTCCTTTCTCCTTCACCTCTCCCTCAGGCTGGAGCTCTCATGGTTAGGCAGAAGGAGGCAGCTGTGACTGGGCGTGCACCTGGTGCTTTGCCTGGCCTTCCCTTGGGATGGTGAACACCGTCCGGCAAACACTGACATCCCAGTGAGCTTCCCAACGTGCTTTGGATCGGGTCCTAAGATGCTAAGCTGAATCTGTGGTGGCAATTTCCTGTGCCTCGTGGCAATGAATTTTTTGTTCTCCTGCATTTTTTTCTTTTTTTTCTTTCTCAGGGCTCAGTCCATTGTGCTGTTTCTGTCCAAGATGTAAGCAGACTAACTGTGATTCATACAGCAGTGTTGCAGCAAGGGAGGTGCAGGCGCTCTAGTAGGAGCTACCAGTTGAGCCTTTTCTCCTGTGCTGCTTCTGCAGGGCCTGCCTAGAGTCAGGGTAGTTAAATATAAGGAGAAGAGAAGGCAGTGTGGTGTCTGCAGAGGAGTGGACTGGATGCAGTGCAGGTAGGTAATGTAAAGCCACAGTGGCTTTCCATTGCCCTTCTGCCTTGCTGCAGTTGCTTGCATCAGGAGTCAAGAAGCCTCTAGCCTCAGGTTTTCGACTGACAAATTTTGTCTGGTTGCCACCCCTACCTGTGCGAAGAGGATTAATCGGGCTTTTCTTCTGACCTGAGTCCTAAGCCCTAAAGAACCTGCACTGAACACTGCTAAAATCATACCTAGCTTGTGCCGCAATCCTAAGCATGACTGGTGGAGCAGTTTACATATGACCTCCATTCCAGGCTGGTGTGTGGTCCTGCCTGCAGTGTTTTCCTAACCAGCGGAATGCTCTAACTCAAAGATGTGGAAATGATCATGCTTTAGGTTCACAAACACTTTGTATTTGTAAGGAATTCATGGATCCCTCCAGTGATCCCTGCTCAAACCACCCACCTTCAAGAACAAATCCTAGAAAGTAGGAAGCTGCGCACAGGCAAGTGGATGGGTCTTTTTCAAGCTCAGAAGTGTCCCTCTCTGTGCTCTTCCAGCCCCACCTGCTCTGAAGCTGTCCGTCAATGAGACACTGGTGGTCAACCCTGGTGACAACATCACTATGCAGTGCTCACTGACGGGTGGTGATCCACAACCAGAGGTGGTTTGGTCTCACTCTCCTGGCCCCATGCCTCCCAATAGCCTTGTGCAAGGAGGCAACCTCACCATCTGGAGGATCCGCGTGGAGGACTCAGGCTACTACAATTGCACGGCCATCAACAACGTGGGCAACCCAGCAAAAAAGACAGTGAACCTGCTGGTGCGGTGTAAGTTGCTCTTTTTCTCAGAGCATGAGTTTTCAGGGTGGAGGGGCTAGATTTGCATTTCTTCCAGCTGTTCCTGTGCAGCTGAGGGTGAGTGTGATACTTGGCAGCGATTAATATTCTGGAGAAATGCCTGTGTGAGCTTCTCTTCTCCCAGACCAACAGCTGTGCTAGCACTGCTTGCAGCCTCATCCTGGGCTATAGCACTATCCTGAGCCGGAGAATGATCCCAGACTGCCAGATACGAGGCCCTGGGGACATTTTGTGGGAACGTAACTGGGGGAGGTCTTTGAACAGATTTTGCGTGGACATGTTGCCTTCCTGAGGAACAAAAACCTGTTGTCCTGTGCCGTGCAAGACACTTTGCTGTCCCTAACTGGTTTTGCACTTGTGTTCATCCCAGCCATGAAGAATGCCACGTTCCAAATCACCCCTGATGTGATCAAAGAGAGCGAGACCATCCAGTTAGGGCAGGACTTGAAGCTCTCCTGCCATGTAGATGCTGTCCCCCAGGAGAAGGTTGTCTATTCCTGGTACAAGAATGGGAAACCAGCCAGGTTCTCAGACCGATTGCTCATCACCCGGAATGACCCTGAGCTCCCGCCTGTGACCTGCAGCTTGGAGATTATTGACCTGAGATTCAGTGACTATGGCACCTACCTGTGCGTGGCGACCTTCCAGGGAGCACCTATTCCTGACCTCAGTGTGGAGGTGAACATCTCCTCAGAGACAGGTGAGCCTCTCTGTGGCAGCTGGGGACCTCAGAGGAGTAGTTGCAATCCCTAGCTGCCCTCCACCCCCAAGCCTCTGTCTTTTTCTGAAGGACCTCACATGAATGTATTGAGTCCCAGTGGGGAAAAGTCTCCCATCCTCAGGCAAGCATTTGTCTGAGACCGGAGACGGGTGATAGTACAGCTCCTCTGCCAGATGTGTTGTGCACCAAGCAGATCTTCCTTTATGTTTTCTCCCTGTGAAAAGTCCAAAGTGCAGTTCCGTCAAACCTACAGAGACAGGTTTTAGAGTGTGATTGTTCAAAGAAGCCTCCAAATTGTGAAGGAAGAAAGACGGGGTGGTATTTCACCAAATTTCAAATGCTCTTTTACTTAGAAAGGAGTAAAAGAGAAAGCAAGCTGCTCTTTCCTCTCTTTGGCCTTCCTTATGAGGAATGTCCCTTTTTTCAGAACTGTGGCCGGGAAATTGGTATCATCTGTCAGAGCAAATTCTGTGAAGAGCTTTAATGTTTACTGGATTGCAATTGCAATCTGTCTTGGGCACTTTCTGTAGGAGTCCAAGTGTTATAAATGCCTTCCCCCTCTAAAATCAGGGTCAAAGCTTCACCCCATGGCTTGGTGAGGACAGGACTAATCCTAAGGGTGTTTGTCAGTCACCTTGGGGACTGAAATACAGGGTCTCAGGCTGCCTTTTAGTTTCTGGGGAAGTGGTGGGCCCACCTCTGCTCTCCATTACATCCATGTCATCTTGCTGCCTTTCCAGGATCTTGATGGTACAGCACAAAGCAGCATTGGGTTAGTAGTCTGGTGAGGACTCCTGAGGGGAGCCAGCTGCCCACAGATTTTGTCCGGAATCTTCACAGAAAGTTTCTTCTCAATCCCTGGTTGTGCTGGATTCAGTGATCAGGCTCGTCGCCATCTTGATACCGGGTGTTGCTCGCTTCAGCCCCCCAGCAGAAAGTGTTGTGACTGCTTTTGATGCTTTGGGAAGACCCTGTCTCCCAGCAGAGATGCTGGGGCCAGCCTGCTCCCAATGGGACTGCACCTGGTGCTCATTAGCAGCCTGGAGATCGAGCCCTGACCGTGCCATAGCCCCACTAAACACTGAAGGGTGGTGTTTCCCTTCTGCTGGCAGCCCTGGAAGGCAGAGCCCTCTCCGTGGCAGCAGACACCAACCCTGTTGTACCAGCAGAGAGCAAAACTGGGGGAACCCCCGAATCCTAGTGCAAAGCTGACTCTCACGACCTTGTGTGGCTGCTGCTGCCAGGAGCAATTTTTTTTGCCCAAGATCACTGGATGGCAGAGTGCAGTTGTGTTTAAAACTGCAAGGGTAGGAGGCTGCGAAGGGCTGGGAGACCCTGGATGATCCCACCAAAAGGCTGGGTAGTGTCCGTTGGTGCAGGTGTTTGTCCAAGCACCAGCTGGTTGCTGCCTTAAAGGAGATGTCTGCGGTGACAGGTTGCCCCGTGCTCTGGTCTGTCTGGTGGAGGGTGAGCCCCGCATGCTGGTGTGGATGCTGCTGATGGGGAAGGGCAGGAGGGGGCATCCTGGGGCATTTTCAAGCTTCTCTTTAGCAACTGGGCCAGCAGGACTGCTTTGTGACCAAGGGCGTGAAAACCTGCTGGAGCGGCCCTCCATGCAGCAGCCAAGGCTGTCCAGCATGTGGCATCCCCATGAACAGCAACGAGCCACCTCCTAGGTGTGGTTCCCACATAAAAACCTAGCGGGTTTTCCCGAGAGCATGGGATCAGAGCAGGAGGGAGGCAGCAGTGGCTCCATGTTTCCCCACTGAGCAAAGCCTGAGCTTTGCCAAGGTGTCTGCCTCCGCGGAGCAGCTCTGAGGGGACACCTTTAATTCAAAAAAAGTCTTCAAATGCAATTTATAACTTTTCCCCATGGAGAAAATTGCCTCTCACCGGGTGAGCAGCTGCTGGCCATGCTGTCGTCCCTTCGCACTGTGCGGGATAGGGTGTGATGAGATTCCCCAGCCCACGGGAGACCTGCAAATTGAAAACGTGGCCTCCTTGTTGCATAGGGAGGTGAGTGCAGAGGGGGATTGGGCTGGAGCCATCCTAAATCTGCTCGTAAAGCAGCTATGGGCTGTAACGTGTGCAATTACTGTAGCACACTCTGCTTTGCTGGAGCTGAATTGAGCTAACATTGGTCAGACCAGCTTGTTACAGCCTCTGTAGTTCTAAACTTTGATTTAAATGGAAAACGAGGTACGTGGCCCTTGCAGTTATGGAAGTGTCAATCCAAATGTTGCTGCTGTCAGCAGGAAGGGCTGAAAAAGGAGCTTTCAGAAAATGATTGTGGCCATATTTACCTCAGTTGAACTGTTAACTCTGAAGCCTAGTAGAAGTTAAATGTCAATATCACATGGGTTAACATCCCCTTGCTGGGTTCTTGGTGGACCTGGGGATGTGAACAACAAATCTCTTCCCACTGACACCTTTGCACACTTTAGCTGTAGTCATTTGGTTTCTTTTGAGCTTTGTTTACCAGCAAGGTTGTGTTTGTCAGTAGATAGCTGGATATTTCTTGAGTGTTACTGTGCTTCCAGCTCTAGCCCCGTCTCAACAGCAGTTCTGCTGGTTGTGCTCTTCCCAGCCTGGAAGGGATGCCAGGAGTGATCTTTGCCGGGACCCATCTCTCACTCAAATGAGCCAGAAATAACCAGTGTGCTGTGAATTTCAATGTGAAGTAAGCAAAGTCTTCAAAAAGCTGGCTCCTTGCTGTGATTTAGGAGCAAATGAGGATCCTGGATGTCTGATAAGGCTGGAGATGCGATCTACAAGCACTAAACCTATAAGTCTTGGTTTTGGTCTGACCTGGATAAGGGAACTAGATACCTTGGCAGATACAACTTTTATTTCTTGGCCGAAAGACTGCGGTTCCATTTGGGAAATTCACTGACCAGAAACTGATAAATGGATCAAAGAGGCTTTTTCCTTCGGGTTCCTCAGGGCTTCTGTTCCCTGCCCCTGAACAGCATTTTGCAACCAGAGGAATGGGACCTGGGGGAATGTCCCAAAACAGCTGGTACTTGCCATTGGTATTGGGATACATTTTTGGGGAAGCTGGGATCTTCCTTGGTACCCTGCAGCTCCATACCCTGTAGCATGACTTCCATGCGCAGTGTGCCAAGTGGAAACCGTTGGTGTTCAGAGCTGTTGGTGTGATTCAAACACAAGCATCTCAAGAATGTTTCTTCCTCACTGGAAACTCTGTGTAAAATGATTCCCTTCTTATCTCCCTTTCAGTGCCACCAACCGTCAGCATCCCTAAGGGTCAGTCTACCATCACTGTTCGGGAGGGCTCCAGGGCTGAGCTGCAGTGCGAGGTTCGAGGGAAGCCCAAGCCACCCATCATCTGGTCCCGGGTAGATAAGGAAACTCCCATGCCTTCGGGGACAATGACGATGGAGACATACGATGGGAAGCTGCGCCTGGAGAGCGTGAGCCGAGAAATGAGTGGGACCTATAAGTGTCAGACAGCCAGGTACAACGGCTTTAACATCAGACCCCGGGAAGCCCTGGTGCAGCTCAACGTGCAGTGTGAGTATAACCATACAGTACTGGAGTGCCTGTCTGAACTCCTGTGTCCACAAAAGCGTCTGGGCTGAGCAGGGTTGACACCATCAGTGCTGCTTTCAGGCAGAGTTAACCTTTCTTACTGGGCTGAGCAGAGACATCTGTTTCGTCCACGGACCTTTCAACAGTTTGTATTTAATTGGCTTGGCTACACAAGGCTAAGGGCAGGATACCGTATGGCCAGCATGTTACAAGTGGAAGGGAGAGGTGTTGTGTGTGTTTGTACACAATGCTTTACGTTTCCCTACCAGTGGATGAGCACAGAACAGCAGCTTTACCATGTGTGTGTTCGTGTGCGTTACATACGTGTAAAATACCTTAAGCGCACATTAGTAAGATCAAGCACTCAAAAGGTAGCCAATGAATGTTAATTAGGCCATTTCCACCCACAACCCTTTCTTCAATTTAGTTACCCCAGCTGTCATTTCTCAACATGCCTGAGACATTTTGCCTGAAAAGCAGCACTATGCAGACCCTAACATAGACTGCATAACCCCAAATGGTTTCCATGCAGTAAAGCTGTAAGTAACAGAAAACTGATTCTTAGCATGTGGTGTATTGAGTGATTTCAGCGCTGGGTGTTGCTTCCAGCCCTGCTTAAAGGTGATATCTGTGCATATAGGTGAATGCAGAGGGAAGGATGCTACTGGTGTCTGCGTTGGGTGACTGTCTCCATCCTTTCCCTGCAGCAGTTTCTCCCTCCAGAGGAGCGAGTGCCTGCTCAGCTCCCATGCTGTTGAGGTGTGTTTTGACATACGAGGGTCTGTGCTCTCTCCTTCAAGACTTCAAATTAGACAGGGAGAGGTCAGCTGGCTAAAATGCCTTGGTCTGGAAGGAGCTGCGACTGTAGGAGTAGCCCTCCCTGCAGACCTCATCCTATTGGGATAGTGCGATTGCTGAACTCCCGCAGAGTCCTCTGAGCAGTGCAGATCTGGCAGGTGTGGGATGGGTAGGGAGCAGGTTAATTTGCACCCGGGCACAGTGCCTCTGGGCTGTGACTGATGAGCCTCCACGCACAGCACAGCAGCACTCATTAGACACGCTGCTACACTCCTCCCAGGCTCGCTCCCCGGGAAGAAAAGCGAGACCGGAGCAGATAACCTAGCTGAAGCCAACCAGACATGCTGCTGACAGATGTGAGTTGTTGGGAGCACAGCAGGAACGGAGGTGTGCCAAATCCTGCGGGTGCTTTGAGCATTCAGACATCCCCATTTGAGATTATTTCTGTCCATTCAGGAGCATGGCGGGAATCATATTACAGGACGGGTACAAGGAAATGCATGCAGATTTCCATGCAGGTATGCGTGGAGAAGCTTCCCTTAAGTAAGCTGGAAATGTGTGTCTTGGTTTAAGCTGTTTTGGAAGGCAGGTTGTCAGGCGTATAGGGCTTGTCAGGACATGGCAGGGCCTTTTGGTCACCCCAAGGACTTACAGGAGATGCAACACAATCTCACTCTTGAGTAAAGAACCATGAGACCTGCTGGAGTCCCCAGTCTGGTGTTGGTGTTTGAAAGCTGTGTGGTCCTCGCTGACCCTCGTCGCCCCTGCAGAGGGAGCAGCAGTGCTGAGCCTGGGATGAATTCAGGCTTAGTAGGTGATCTGGAGGGGAATCACAGCCCTCAATCTTGGGCTAGAGGGGGAGGACGTGACTCCACACAAGAAAGATGGCAGGGTAGGTAGAAGCCAGAAGCTGTTCTGGGGCAGAGCCCTTGATGTAACACCCAAGAAGGCAAAGACTTTCTGTGTAAAGATCAACTCAGCATGGTCTTCGCAAGGCCAAGCAATGCTTTATTGTGATCTCGCCCAGGTAATGGCGGCATAGTCCATGCAGCAGTCCACCCAAACTGCCCTCTTCCCTCCTCCGTCAGTTCTGTGTACCCTCAGTTGGATCTGGGTGCCTACTGAGTGTTCGTTGGTCCGCCTGCCTGGAAACTGTGCGAGGAGCTTATGATGGCACTGCCTGTTCTGTGTCTAAGCAGGCACCTTTGGTTTCAGGGCTATCAATTTGCTCCTTCCATCAGCATGAAAAACAAACTGTGAAGCAAGAAAGTAGGGCAGCAATTGCCCTCATGCCCTTTGTAGGCACTCCCATTTCCCTGTGCCGAAAAAGAAAACCCAGAAAACACCACAGTCCCTGTTTATCCCTCTCCCCTGTGTCCACGCAGCTGGAAGGAGGCAGGTGCCGTGACGGAGGCCGCAGTGGTTAATTGAAACGCTGCTCTCCGGCATGAGTAGCTCATTAGTCCGGTGGCTTGCTTTGGAATTCTCATCTTGTTGGAAATGGAGATTCGTGTGGCTTCTGCAGCCTCCATGATGAGCGCTTCCCTTGCCTCCTCCAGCCCGCGCATCCCACCGGAGAGCTGCTTGGGTGGGGTGTGCGTCCACACAGGCGTGCGCGTGTGCATGCAGGCGTGCCTGTTTGTGTGTCGATGTGAGCTCCTTTTGAACTGGCTCGCTCAAGGGAAGAACGAATTCTGGGTGATAATGTGGTTGTTTCTCTGATTTGCTCCAAAGCTGAAGTTGCAAAATCAATACAGCAGATCTGATTAGATGTCAGAACCTGTTTCTGTGTTCCTCTCTTCTTTCCTTTTTCTCCCCTCACCCTCATGCATATAGTGCTGTATTGTAACAAACTAGCCCAGAAATAGGCTTTGCCAACTGCATTGCTGTAGTGGA
The DNA here is from genome assembly GCA_013398225.1 of Steatornis caripensis. NCBI lineage: Eukaryota > Metazoa > Chordata > Aves > Caprimulgiformes > Steatornithidae > Steatornis > Steatornis caripensis. Next base: position 63,396 of record VZSC01005652.1, read on the forward strand.
AAGAGAATAAGAAGACAGAAAAAAAGCCAGCTGTCAAAAAAAAAAAAGTGTTTGGCCTTTTTATTATTTTTTGTATTTTGCAAGCAGAAAAAGTTGGTCTCCTTTTATCTTATGAGCTGTTATTCTCTATCGTCAGCTCTCTGACAGGCTAGATGGTTTGTTCCCTGGACTACTTGGTCTGAACTGCAGAGCTTTGGAAGATTAACAAGTTCATGGAAGTCCTTGCAGCCTTATAGCTCTGTGGTTAGGATGAAGAAAAGTTGTATACCGGTTAAAGCAAGAGATTGGGCTTGTCAGAACTCCTGGGAATCTGGCTACCACTTAGAGTGACAATTTCATATCATCTTTTCCTATATCTTCAAAACAGGAATAAAACTGACCCGTCTCTTTAAGGATTTGTGGGATGTAATATACATAACACTTTGAAATCTAGAAATAAAAATAGTTAACGGAAGGGCAGAGTGCTGTTAATAATATCAATGCTATTGCTAATACTATTGTCAAGGGTTTTTTCAGGACCGGGTACCTGCTCAAGAAAAATCCAGCAGAAAAATGAATCTTCTGCAGAGATGGGTTTAAAATCAGGGCTGGATCGCCTTGTGTAGGCAAGATAGTGTAAGGCTGTAAAACACACACTGGGCTTGAAAATGTGCAGCCCTTCAGGGTTCGGAATACAAAGTGTCATTTGAGCCAATATGTATGGAAGGAGGAAAGAAAGTCAGTCAGTATGTGTGGATCAGTGAAAAGGATGCTACCAAGATACAAGTTTAGCAAGTACCTAATCATAGAATCACAGAATGGTTTGGGTTGGACGGGACCTTAAAGACCATCTAGTTCCAACCCCCCTGCCATGGCCAGGGACACCTTCCGCTAGACCAAATTCCTCCAAATTCCGAAGCCCCGTCCAACCTGGCCTTGAACCCTTCCAGGGAGGGGGCATCCACAACTTCTTTGGGCAACCTGTTCCAGTGTCTCACCACCCTCACAGTAAAGAACTTCTTCCTAATATCTAATCTAAATCTACCCTCGTTCAGTTTAAAACCACTATCTCTTGTCGTATCACTACATGCACTTGTAAAAAGTCCCTCCCCAGCTCTCTTGTAGGCCCCCTTTTAGGTACTGGGAGGCTGCTATAAGGTCTCCCCAGAGATTTATCTTCTCCAGGCTGCACAACCCCAGCTCTCTCAGCCTGTCTTCATAGGAGAGGTGCTCCAGCCCCCTGGTCATTTTCGTGGCCCTCCTCTGGACTTGCTTCAACAGGTCCGTGTCCTTCTTATGTTGGGGGCCCCAGAGGTGAATGCAGTACTCCAGGTGGAGTCTCACAAGAGTGGAGTATAACAAATTGCAAAAAATATATTAGCCATGTACCCTAAAAGCCCAGTCAAAACAGCATTTTCATGAATTACAAAGATTATTAGTGACTCTAAACTCTAGCTGTTGTTAGAACTGACCTTTGAGATGACTGTTTTATTGTGGCAAATGTTAAATTTGCTTTGTCAGAACCTCATATAGCAGTGTGGTGTAAATTGCAATCCTAATAATTATCCTGTTTTGATGATACTGTGTCAGCTGTTAATGGTTTGTCAATCCTGAACAGCATGTCATAAGCTACTGGACAGCTCAGTCAAAGTCCAGCTCAACCCTGCCCTCCTATCACACCGGATCCTTGATACGTCTGCTCCAGTATTTTCTCACAGATAGGTTTATCCTCTCTCGNCCAATATGTATGGAAGGAGGAAAGAAAGTCAGTCAGTATGTGTGGATCAGTGAAAAGGATGCTACCAAGATACAAGTTTAGCAAGTACCTAATCATAGAATCACAGAATGGTTTGGGTTGGACGGGACCTTAAAGACCATCTAGTTCCAACCCCCCTGCCATGGCCAGGGACACCTTCCGCTAGACCAAATTCCTCGAAGCCCCGTCCAACCTGGCCTTGAACCCTTCCAGGGAGGGGGCATCCACAACTTCTTTGGGCAACCTGTTCCAGTGTCTCACCACCCTCACAGTAAAGAACTTCTTCCTAATATCTAATCTAAATCTACCCTCGTTCAGTTTAAAACCACTATCTCTTGTCGTATCACTACATGCACTTGTAAAAAGTCCCTCCCCAGCTCTCTTGTAGGCCCCCTTTTAGGTACTGGGAGGCTGCTATAAGGTCTCCCCAGAGATTTATCTTCTCCAGGCTGCACAACCCCAGCTCTCTCAGCCTGTCTTCATAGGAGAGGTGCTCCAGCCCCCTGGTCATTTTCGTGGCCCTCCTCTGGACTTGCTTCAACAGGTCCGTGTCCTTCTTATGTTGGGGGCCCCAGAGGTGAATGCAGTACTCCAGGTGGAGTCTCACAAGAGTGGAGTATAACAAATTGCAAAAAATATATTAGCCATGTACCCTAAAAGCCCAGTCAAAACAGCATTTTCATGAATTACAAAGATTATTAGTGACTCTAAACTCTAGCTGTTGTTAGAACTGACCTTTGAGATGACTATTTTATTGTGGCAAATGTTAAATTTGCTTTGTCAGAACCTCATATAGCAGTGTGGTGTAAATTGCAATCCTAATAATTATCCTGTTTTGATGATACTGTGTCAGCTGTTAATGGTTTGTCAATCCTGAACAGCATGTCATAAGCTACTGGACAGCTCAGTCAAAGTCCAGCTCAACCCTGCCCTCCTATCACACCGGATCCTTGATACGTCTGCTCCAGTATTTTCTCACAGATAGGTTTATCCTCTCTCGCAGCGCTCACTACTTGCCGTGAGAGGCCCTTGCTCGATCATCTGAATGGGTTCTCCCTCTTTGGATAACCACCAAAGCCTGGTAGCAGAGGACCCGTATCTCCTCTATTGAGAGATGTTAATTAGTTCACCAAATTCTGATGACTGGATAAGCAGACTTTTGCTGGTGCCATTTTTGTCTTTGGCAGAAGTCTTGGTGTGTCTTAGTGCCCAGAGAAAGAAGGGGAAGAAGAGGAAATGTTTACATAGGGTTGACCTTGTTTTGGATAGCCGAGTCTGAAAGGTGATCCTGTTTCTCGTCTTTGGGTTGCACAGTATATGAGATCTTGGCAGGAAGAAAGACTAGAAAAGGAATTAATCTGAGTGTCTCCTTCCCTAGNTTGCTGGTGCCATTTCTGTCTTTGGCAGAAGTCTTGGTGTGTCTTAGTGCCCAGAGAAAGAAGGGGAAGAAGAGGAAATGTTTACATAGGGTTGACCTTGTTTTGGATAGTCGAGTCTGAAAGGTGATCCTGTTTCTCGTCTTTGGGTTGCACAGTATATGAGATCTTGGCAGGAAGAAAGACTAGAAAAGGAATTAATCTGAGTGTCTCCTTCCCTAGAATAACATGGCCTGCAAATTTGGCCCCTTCTGGATGCTAAATAATAGTCCACAATCATCTGGGATTGATCTCCGGAGGATTACGCTTATTGCCGTTAGACAGAGTTTTGCCACATTAAGCAGCAAGTGGATTATCGTGTTTTATCTTCAAAGTATAGTGAGTATTAGGTGTAATAAGGAAAGTAGACTGTTGTCCTCTTTGGCGGGGCAGTTACCGTGATTAACAGGACAGGAGACATTGCGTAGTCCTAGACATACGTATTGCCGTAGGGCCAGTGACCAGCAGGTCTGGCTTTGCCCTGACCCTGGAATACGTCCAGAATACGTCCTGCTGCGGCATCTGTTGCCCTTGTCACTTAAAGTAACGTTCAGGTGGGCACAGATATATTTTTATATATTATATATTTATATATTAAATATATAAATATATATATATATTTATATATTTATATATTAAATAAAATATATTTATATTTTCCTATTCAAGCTCACACACTGGCAAATGTTATTCCTAGTCACACGCTGTTGACTCATTCCTCCTTAAAATCCTGCTGAACCCATTGGCAATGCTGTACATCAGGTGGGCAATAGTCAGCATCAATTTCCCCTGTTATGTATGTAGCAAACAGACGAGCAGGGAGGAGAGGAGGGGGTGATACTGTAAATAAGTAAGAAGCATTGCTGGATCCATGCATCTGGAAATGGAAATGCATTAAACTGTTTCGATCAACTGTTGAAGCCATCGCTCAATGTCAATGCTCTTTGCTGGTGCCCTGCCCCCTCTGAAACATAAGCTTGGATATTAACTGCTCCATTAAAAGCGCTCTAGAGACATGCTCCTGGCAGGGAGAGTGGCTAGGGTTGGGCTTTTGGCTCCTGAGAGCTCCTTGCAGCTCTCCCTGCCTGTGTGAAGGGAGTCTAAGAGAAATGAGATTTGTCTGTGGCCAGAGCTGACCCATAGCTGTGACTGAGCTGGCTTATCTGTCTTGCTGCTTGGCTATGTGAGCTGGAGTAGGGAGCCATCTGCTAAGAATTTTAGACTTGGCTGGTTTAATTTCTGACTAAATTTATTAATAGTCACTGTTTAAATTCCTTGTATTATTTTCATCAGGGAAGTCCATCCTGACACCCTCCTCCAAGCTGAGGAACACAGTTCAGGAGCTAACTTTAGGGAAGAAGTTGATTTTATTTCTTTTTTTGTTCTACCCTTACAGTGGCTGGGGCTTTCCTGCCCCATCGTACAGATCTTGTTCCCAAGAGAGCGAATCCCCAGGTTCTCATACCAATGAGATCTCTGAGGTGCTCTGATTAATTTTAAAATATCAGAGGCTTAAGAATGAAGGAAGATGTGTTGGTATTCAAAACCGTGGGAAAACTGTGTCTTCTGGAAGTTCGGTGTTTGCAAACCTGGAGAATTTCATTAACGAAAAGAATAAAACTATTTGTAGTCATGAGCATGACCTTGAACCACCGGTCTGAATAAAGCCTGACTGAATCTCTGGGCTCACTTTGATAGAAATCGGCCCTGTTTATCCCCTAATTTGTTGTATGGAGGTTTGTGTGACTAAGCGGAAAGTATACATGTTATTTCTGTGTTTCTATCAATACAGAGGTTATCCCCACTCCCCCTATTAAGAGCAGAGTGTTTTGTTCCTGAGTGTCAACACGCTTTCTGCTAGCAGTATTGTGGCTGAGATTAAGTTGCTTAGAACTTGTGTTTGTGCACATAGCCCTGTCTTCGGCGATATGGCGTTAGGATCACTCACTCCACTTCCCAGTGCCTGGGCTGCTAACAACTAATTACAGTTGTCAGTCTAAGGACGGGCTGAAGGAGTAATCGGTTTTACTCCATCGTGGTTGTAAACCCAAATGGCCACGGTTCAGAGCACAGTAACGACCACGGAGGCTTAGCTGGCCTCAGATTTGTTTTAACAATTACCATCTATTGGTCCTGGGGCCTGGCAGACAGAGGCTGTGATAGCACTTACATCGGTTTTGGGTTTGGTCTCAAGATGGGGTTGCACCAAATATAGCTGAAAAGAGGATGGCTCCTGTCTGTCTAGGACTTGTTGGCCCTACCTTCCTGCCAGCCTCATGGCATTGAGGGGCAGGTAATCTGATGGACTAAGGATGCTTACCTAAAACCTTCTTCTTTGTGACCAGCTTTATGTTTGTGGAGCAAAGGCCCAGGACTCCCAGTGCTGCTTTTATGTAGCATTTGGTGTATGCAGCTTTGGAGGAAAACGTCTTTCACAGGGTAAAGCGACTGTATGAATTTTGGTTGGCCTGAATTTTTCCCCTCAGGGTGTAGCAATTAGGACTTGCTCTGCAGGACCCCGGTCTCTTCTCTGCTTGCTGCCTTGTGGGGGAGGTTCCCATGTGCTGCCACTCACCAGGATTTTCTTGGGAATTCTCCTTTGTGCCCTGAGAGCTTTTCCGATTTACCTCCTTGATTGAAATTGATCTGACAGACCATGTCTGCACACTGTTGTGGTTAGGAGATGTAGGAGACTTGAGATGTAAAGCAGAAGGCCCAGATGGCAGGGAGAATTCACCAGAGCGGTGGAGCCTGGGGAGCAGATTTTGCAAAGCTGGCATGTTCAGTCTGTGGCACCACATGTCAGATGCAAAGTACCGGGAGGCCTCCTCGCTGTGCCCTGAGTAAATGACTGTGAAAGAAAAGAGGATGATACCCAGATAACACGCCTCGGGAAGGTGGGAGCCCTCCTTAAAGAGGGGACGTGGGTCTGCTACACGAGATCGAGCCTGCCTGCCCTGTTGTTCGGCCTTTGTGCAGCTCATTGCTCGTCTCTAAACGCCTCTGTGGCTGTAATGATAGGCTGAGTAAAAGCTTGTGTGAGAGCTCCTCGCCTAGAGAGATGAATTTGTTTGTTCAGAAAAGAACTGGTTTAAATCAGCTAATCCATTTCTCGGATATTGTTGGGAGAAACAAATACGCTTTCCATAAGCTGCCATTATCCTGTTTTTTGGCCAGACTCTCCAGGAAGAGCAACTTAATTTTGTCAAGAGAGAGACATCCAAGCTATACAGTTTTGTCAGGAAAGGAGAGGCAAGAGCTGTATAGACACAGTGGATGGCAGACAATGTTGGTTGTCTCCCTCTGGACAGTTGCTCACCTACTGTGGTCCTTTCAGGGCTGAACACCAGATCTAGTACTGTTCTAATTCAGACACTTCTTTTAAGGTTTTCCTGCTATGGCAGCTATTTTCCCTGTAGGACCTAGCTATAAGCAACTTGTTGGGATGAGAAACAGCTCCAGAATCCTCTCAAATGCTTTGTGCTGGGCATCCTGCAAGGCTTTGCATGTGCTGCATGTCAGGAGACATGGGGCAAGGGAGGTGTAGATGAAGGGAGTTAGAAAATTGCTGCCAGCTCTCATATTTTAAGGCTGGGGTCACAGTACAGAAAAGGAGAGAATGCCCTGTCCCTACCCAATTCTGCCTCTCGGTGACCAGGAGATAAACATGTTGATTGTCCAGCTGTGGGGGGAGAGATGCCATGGACCAGGATTCACTGAGGGAACAGGAAGACACCAAGCAGGGAAAAAAAAGCAGTTCATTTCCTCATGATAACTCCTCTGCACAAGAGCATGAGGCCAAGAAGTGAAAACAGTTGTCCACACCTGCAGGTGAGCATCAGGACATCAGACCTGACACAGGACCTGTGCCAGGGGAGCAGAGGCTCTTTTCCCTGCACTCTCTTTCCCAGAGAGTGCTATGGTGTGCCATGGCATTGGGCCTTTGCTTTTCTCCCAGGATTTTTGGACCATAAACGATGTCAAGCAGCACCTATGAGGGTGCAGAAGCAGGCTCCCATGCTATTCCTTACATACTGCCTGCACCCTGGCACTGGAGCAGAGCCTGGCTGGAAGACCGTGGCAGGCACGTGGAGGCAACGCCCAGAGTAGCGATGCCGCTTTTAAGAAGGGTGCTTATGCAAGGAAGACCTCAAGTCACACTTGATATGAACAGAAGCCGTAGTAGGAAAATGAGCATTCTGAGGGGTTTCTGAATTTTAGTTAGCTGTGACCATCCTGACCTCGAGCTCTGAAACAGCACCAATGATGTTCACTCGTATGGGGAAACTGTTTGAATGCAAATTACATTTCAGAGGTGCTCAGGCTTCTCTATGTCCTAGCAGGTCTTCCTCCTGCCAGTTCTGTGCTGGAACACTGTACAGGGAGGCTGAGGGTGCAGTTTTTAGGAAGGGCATAGCGGCCTTTTGGAGCTTTCTGTGGGGAAATAACCATTCAGTTACTAGTTTGTGCTTTTCCACTTGGGCCAGTCTCTGAGAAAGAAACTGTCTTTTCTTTGAAGCCAGGAAACAGTGTTTTCTCAATTCACAGAGACCACACTTCCAACATGCACCCGTCTCACCCTATTTCACTTCATATCATTCCTGATTTCCATTCCTCTTTGCCTTTCTGTTGCAAACACAAATAAGCATGTGTGCGCACACACTCCTACCTTATCTCAGCTTTTGCTTCTGATTGAAATTTAATTGGCCACCAGGACTTGAGATAAAACAGTCAGTTTTCTTTTATGAACCCAGTGACGAACCTGCAAAACCCTCCTTGGTCCCAGGAGTTGGCAGCTATGCTTAGATTTCCTAGTTGCATGCACACCTGTTGCATTTTGTATGATTTTGGTGTCCTTGTTTCTAGGGTTGTGTGTGATAGCAGGAAACCATGGCAATTTTTCATTACTGTAGACTGGGACGAAGCTGACTTCTGAGACTGTTCGCTTGCTTGCCAAGCTGCAAGAGGATGAATGGGATGTAGAAAAGACTGAAAATGACTCAATTTCTGTGGGGAAGAAGCATCTGGGATAAACCCCTGCTGGCTAAAGAAAGATTAGCAACTGAAGGCCATTCCAGTTGACCCTTTGTAGGCTCTTGATCTGTTGTGACGTGCTCTCACATCTGATAAAATGAGTAAATCTCATCTGCTGCAAATATGCTACAACTCTGGGCCCAACTCAGCCAAGCATTTAATGGGACGAATCAGTTGGAGTGCCAAAACTAACAGAGGTTCCCGCCCAGCTGCGACTGAGGTCAAGAGAACAATAAATAATAGTGGTATTTGCATTGAACAGGGATTTTCCTTACCAAGCGCTGATTGCAAAGAGATATTTTACTGTCCTAATCATAAGCTAGAATGCAGTAGGTAATAACAACTTAATGCAATATAAATGGGCTTAATAGTGCTAGGCCTGCTGGGATTTTCTCAGCAGTTCATAGCTGATGCATAATACAGGCCCTTTAGCCAACATCTTGGTATGCTGTAAAATGGGGAACTGGGGCTTGAGGGCCCCATCTCAGGTGGTTTGCTGGAAAGAGCGTAATGGGTCTAAAGGGATGAGAAGATGGTGGTGGTTGGCTGGGTCAGAGGGAAACAGCGACACTCAAAATGGGTTTTTGTGGTTTGGGGATTTTTCTCTTCCCCTTGGGCTGCTTATAATGAGGTCTTGCAAAAGTCCAATTTTATGCACAGAAACGGGCAAGTTTTCATTCTGATTAGCTTTCTAGGAACTAAATCTCATGTATAAATGAAAAGATGCAAATGAAACTACCCACAATTTTAAAGAGAGGAGGAAAGACAGCTGGTTTTTGTGGTGGTTTGGGTTTTTTTTAAAAAACACTTGGAGAAGCTTTTGTGCTCCAACCCGCCTACCCAAAATGCTGGGACTCCAGCTTCCTGCTCATTCTGAGAAAGAAAAGCTTTTTGAATCTCTTTCTAACCATTTTGTGCTGTTTGTCTAGATAGGAGAGTTAGTTTTATGCAAAGGATAGTCTTTCTCACTAGAGGAGCTGAGGAACAAGGTGAGTTTACCTTTGTGGATCTAAACTTGGATTATTTGTACATTTTCAGTGCAGCATCTACTCACAGACCGAAGTGACAGAGAATTCAGTGTGTGCCTCAGTAAGTTGTTCCAGCATTTTTTTACTCTCATGGTTCAGTTGTCATGACTTAATCTGACTGTCTCATTTCAGTTTCCAACTACAAGCTCTGTTTATGCCTTCGTCTTCTCGCATAAAGAGCTGTTTGTTATCAGCAGTCTCTTCCTTGTGTAGCCTCAAACACCAGAACGAGTCATCTCTTAGCCTTTTTTCAGTATGCAATCCAGAAAGTCTCTTTAGCCATTCACTGCAAGGCATGTTTTCCAACCCTTGATTCATTTTTATAGCCCTCTTCTCAGGTTTTTTTCAACATCATTCTGGCAGTGTTGTCACCCATATTAAACCAGATTTTCAAAAATGATCTCACCGATGCAGAGGTGATGCCCATCTCACAATACATTGAGTAATCTTTGGCTTAATCATCCAATGATTTGGACATCTTTGGACTACAGAATTAAGCTGAAAGCTGATGTTCACTGGGTTACATCAACTCAGGCTCCTCTTGGCATCGTCTCTTTCCTGAAAAGAGTGACACACTCCTTCCTCAATAGTTTTCTTTCCAGACCTTTACGTTATCCAAGATAAATTGAATGCCATTACCATAAGTTCATTCCATCAAGCAAACAAAGTCGTCCTGTGTGAGGTGTCTCTCTAGTGTGTTATTTACTGGTGCATACTTTGTGTCCTCTGCAGATGTTAGTATCTTATCCTGACATAGGCACTTAAGGGTGGTGATTGTCAGTTATTGCACATTAAAGCGCTGCCTTTGTGTGGGAGGGAAGGAAGGAAAGAAAGTACAAGCCGCATCCTAGAGCAGTGCCAAAGTCTGCACCCAGCCACCCCAGCTGGAAATGGATGTAAGGACATTCAGACACCAAAGGCGGTTATGTGTGATGTTGGCCACACAGCCTGAACGGGGGACTTTATAATTTATATGCTTTATCTATGCCAACCTGCTGGCTGGATCTTTGACCTTCCTGAAGATGTGAAATACTATCAAAGAGGTTCGTATGGGATCTCACTAGAGAGGTCTTCCTAGGGAAGGTCTTCCCTCTCTCTAGAGAGATCTCAGTTGTGTGTGCACCCATTTAAACTTTCTTTTTGAACTTTTCCAGTTAATGTGTTTTTAATCTGCTTGATGTGGGCTGCATTTGAATAGTATTACATCTTCAATTAGTCTGTCGTGTGGAAGCAAGCCAGGATCTTTCCAATGCCTGAGGATGTTATGACAAGATAGTTACTTTTCTTGTTGCTTTCTCAAACACTACCCAGTTTGTCTGCCAAGGGCCCATAAAACTATATTAATCATAATTCATTTTTAACTTGTAAAGTTGCATCCCACATTCATCTTCCAAGAATTTTTTTTTTTGAATTGGTGAGGAATAAAAAGGTTTATTGTTGTTTGTTCTGAGGTCTCCTCTGCTTACACTGACCCAGTCAGTTCGTGTTTTAACTTCCATAGGCAATACATGCATGGAGGGTACAGAATAATTTTATCTCCTCTGGTGTTTGCAGGGTGCTATCACAAACCTCCCCTCAAAGGCCTGGGAAGATGAAATTCTTCCCCATCTTTTCCCACTCTCTATGGCATTTTTGAGGTTTTTATGATCTGTTAGTCTGTTATTCTGCCATTTTTGCACTCATGAATTCAGATCAGGGTACACAGATCCAGCTAGACTATTACAAGCAGGACATAGAGAAGCCTGTCTTTCCATCGTCTCTGGCTTTTGTCACAGATTTAGCCACAGATATTCCCAGATTTAAGTCCATGCAGGTTCTTTACAGAGCTATGCACAGAATTATAACCTTTCTCTGTCCACCATCGTGGGATGGCTCAGCAAACATTGCTGGAACTTGTTTAAAATGTCCTTTTTATCTGGGGTATCTGATTCTTGGAGGTAGTGTTATCTGCACAGAGAGGATGGAAGGAGCAGGATAGGATGCCACATTACAGTGTGTGCTGCTGGAACCGTTCGGGCTGATAATTGCTGATGGACAGACTCGGGCCAGGATCCACTTTCAGATCTGGATGCAATGGGTGAGAATGAGGAAGGTAACGGCGTTACTTTTTGTGTCCCAGAAGCATCGGGAACATAAACAGCGGAAACTTTATAGAACCAGCTTCAGGCATTTATCTGTTGGACCAAAATCCAGGCATAAGGAGAAGAAATGGAGTGTGTCCACCTTGTCCCGTGCATTGCCTTTGCCGCAGCCTAAGTCCTCCTCAGTCAACATGAAAAAGTGTCTCTCTGAGATAGGCATGTGCCCGCATTACAGAAATGCTGCTCCTCCAAATGGTTCCTGTAGTGCTGGCCCAGTTTGAGGTCATCCACAGAAGCAGCCTGGAAAATCAAATGTCAGAGCAGATTTATCCAGTGAGTGGGACTGTTAACAAATTTCTCTCTTCTGGTCCAAGTCCAGAGGAGATGGGACAGACATGATAGCCAGATGGGGAGGTCAAGGAAGCAGGCTGCTGTCCTTGAATGATTGCCAATTCTGTCATTGGCCTCCTTCCTGTGCCCTCTGCTTGCAGAGGAGACTCCAAGCCCCAGAGCATGATTTCTGGGAGACCGCAACACCTGTGGCTGTCAGAAGTGACAGTGCTCTTCCTAATGCAGGGACAGACAAGAGCTGCAGGGCTGCATCTGCTTCAGCAGTGAGGCTGGTGTGCTGCTGCTTCTCTGGAAACACAGTGGCAATGCAGAGAGAAGACGTGAAGTTTCCAGCCAGGAGCGAGTCCTCTGTAGCTCGAGTCCATGCCCTTCTCTGAGATGGGTGATATCATCCAGGCGTGAAGAAACGGGACTGCCAAATCCTCTTCTGTCTCTAGAGGCGGATAGCGGTTCTGGGAATAAGGCATAGGGAGATGATGCTCTGTAACCAGCAATCCACTGAAGATACATTCATGAAAATATATGACAGTTACTGATATGACAGATAAAGCATTTTTTTTCATAATTAATTAATAGAGTAGGAGTTGGACACAGGCACTTATGAAATTCACACATTTTAAATGCATGCAGGTAACGGTGTGAAGGATGGAGGGGGAAGATAGGACTTTCAGATGGCAGAGATGGTGGCTATTTGGCAGCTGGCTTTTTGAAACCAGTGACTACTCTAAAAGACCTCAGCCATTTCATCTGATGGACTGCATGAAGCTATCCTCATCTTTCCATCCTTTGCCCATGATTGATTTGATCTACTTTGATTCATCTGAAGATGATGACGACAATGATGAAGAGATAACTATCCAGAGAGCAACAGCAAAAATGCTTACAGTAAAAAAATGTTCTTGCTTCTCCTTTCTGTATGCTGTATATACTGATCCTGTGTTTTTAAATTGCATGCGTTTCATAAGTTCCTGTATGCACCACCCCCCTTGTTACATTAACTCTTATGGGAAAAATTGCTTCGCTATCTGTTGACCTCAGCTGCTTCATCTGTGAGACTGAATGTTTGCCATAAATCTCTTAGTTTGAGCATCCTTTCAGCCTCTTTCTGAACGGTTACGTTTTCATTGTCATCATCTTCCTCAGATGAATCAAGATCAATCAAGGGTGAAGGATGGAAAAATGGGCTAATGATGACAGTTAGCAGAGCAGGATATTAAACGAGTGGTAGCAGAACTCTGAGGCAGCGGGTAGAGAAGTGATGAAGAACTGGGTGTTGCTGTATGCTGAGTTCTTCCTCCTTGGTCTAAATTCTCTACAATGCCTGAAGGAGACGCTGAGGAAGAGCCTGGTTTGTATGGGGAAGCTTGTACTCTTTCCACTCTGTAGATAAGTGGAGAACCACTGCATTAACTCTTACTACTCTAGCTTTGCCCCTTGTGTCCTTTTTGCTTACTAGTACAGACAAAGAATTCGAAGTAAGCATATTAAGGAGCACTGGTTAATATTTGATAATCATAATTGCTTTGGATGGCCCTCCTTCCCCTACTAGACTCTTTCTGGCTTGGATCTCTTCCCTTTCTAGCTCTTCTCCTACCACCCCATCATTAAAGCTGGTCTGATTTTTTTTAACCAACATTTCTGCTTTTGGCTATGCTGCCTCTTGCTTTGCCTGCCTGTTTGGAAAGCAGCTGTGGAGGGATCATCTAGCGCTCCAAATTTAGCTTTCAGACTGAAACAGAAGGTGAGGTAATGCTGTAGCCCAGCTGTGAGCAGAAGGCTCTGACCACCTGTGGCCCTGACAATCATTGCACTTCTAAAGTAGGTGCTCTTCTCCATTTTGACAGGATTGCAGTTCTCGAAAGCACTTTCTCCTGCAGCCTCCCTGCTCTTAACTTTAAGTTCTTTCATTAAAAGGGTCTAAACATATGGAGGCAATTGAATTGGTCAGGCAGCTGGTGATGGAATAGGAGCCTGTTGCCATTGGATTGCTGCTTGGAGTCAGCAGTCGCCTCTGCCTGGTAGCTCCTCTGGTTGTAGGTGAGATCCTCCAAAGGAGACTAGGGGAAACTCAGTCAATTCCTTGTAGGCAGCAGCTGCATACTCTGGACATGAGCCCTAGCAGTGGCACTAATTGGGTGCTGTCTGGAGTCCAAAGATTTATCACTGTATTTGCTATGGGGAACCTGCAGGCTGGTGTCTGTTTTCCTTCCCAGGGTAGTTCTATTGTGGCACGCAGGAGCTTGAACACAGGAGATGTCTCCTGTCCAAGAGCAGGACACGCTGCCCAAGTTTCAGATGCATGTTATGACTCAGCTTACTGGTGAACTCAATAAGCAAGGCACTGAGAGCTCACGGAGAGGTTCACATAGAGGGATGGCAGTGGCCGCTTCTGTGAGGGTGTCGCACGAGCATTTACTTTGGTCTGCATTCATCCCACCTAGCAGAGGTGTGAGGGCTGGGGTCGCCTTAGGCTCCCTGTGCAGGCACAAGACAGAGGGACGTAATGCCAGCTAGAGATTCCTACCACCCGAATCATCCTCTGGAGACATCCCTCTCATTCAATGGCTTTGGAGGGAGCTGGTGTTCCTAACTTGTGTGCCTCAATGGAAAGCCTGAAGTTAGATGGGACAAATTTGGGTTTTAAAGTCTTGTTCCAGCTGGCTCCAGGTTTGCTGTCAAACCTGGGACGATGATCAGTCCTTTCTCAGTTGTTCTGAATCCTTCTCAGGAATGTGAAGGGCCTGTCCTAGGACGATGAACGTCAACAGATTGGCCGTTTTCCCTCTATTTTCCCTTTTTTTACACTGTGGATGGATGCATAGGGAATGCATTCTGCTGTGATGGGCCGAGTAGCTCTGTTTCTGCTCACAAGGTTGCAAATGGTACCTGCCGATCTCTGCCCAGTTATAGGCCCTTGCGCCCTGCTTGTCTCTGCCAGGCACGTTGAGGAGAGTCAGAGCTGTAGATTCAGGTTTCTCTTTTATTTTCTCCTTTCCCAAAATTTTTGCATGTGATTCTTCTGGCGTTTAAAACTCTAAGACAGTGTTTTCTGCCCAGAGTAAGCAAAATCTAGGTGAGAGCTAAATCTGTGCTTCTGCCACCTCAAGAGCAGAGGAAGGAGAGAAAGGGGAATTGTAAAGATATATATACGTACACACACGCACAAATAAAATGTCAACATCATCTTGTCAAGGACTTTAGGAGAGGAGGACTACGAGTTCTCTCTTAGTATTTCTTGAGGTTGGGGACTACTGGGGATAGGACAGAGTTGATTATGAGGACATAAAAACACCTATGGGAAGGACTTGCAATAGGCTTAAACTGCAGCAAGGGAATTGGGTTAGATGGTAAGAAAAACTAGCGGTAAACTCTGAAGTAAGAAGAAAGATGCGGATTCTCTCTTTTGGAAGAAGAATCTCATTTGGTTCTTTTTTGTGGGTTATTTTTTTTTCTTTTCCTTAGTTTGCACTGGCAATGAGTTGCTTTATTCCCAGAACTACCCAGCTGAGTAGCTCACCTATGAATTATTGAATAGTAAGATAACTGGTTCTCTGCCAAAAGTTAATGCATATGGGATGCTTTTGGAGAGAGAGTATCATTGGCTGACTGTTAGTGAATGTTTGGATCTAAACTATTTATATGCTATTGGGAGCAGCATGTCACTGCCAGCTCAATTTGTTAAACAGAAGCCTGTAGTAACAGATGCATTGGTATGAGCTGACATCCTGCTATCTTCTAGAAGACAGAGGCAGAACCTGAGCGCAGAGTTGGTGGACTGACAATGCTACGCGTGGGAGGGCTCCCCTCTCATGGTTCTGTGGGTGGGCAGGAGAATCCCAGATCCACCCTAGCCATCGTCCTGCTTCACCATGCTGTAACTAGAAAAGCTGGCTGTGAGTTAGAGACAATACTGTCATGTTAGTCTGTGGAAAAAAAAAAATATATATCTTGATTTGGGTTATGCCAAGAACTGAAGGTATTGGCTCTGAAATGCCCACTCTCTTGCCCTCTTTATTTGTCTCATGCGCAACTTCGCTAATTGGGTGGTATGTGGGTGGGGAGAGGATTATCAGCATGCATTTCACATACGAATGTGTATGTGCCTTCTGTAGATACACCATCTTTTCCCACTTATCTTTTTCAATTAGGGGATGTACTGTTTTGAAACCAGGCACTTGAAGGTAAGTGAGGCATGGGAATGAGGTGGCTTTACACTGTAGGAGAATACTTGTCTTTGTAGCATCTTGTTAGCATGAATTAATTGGGCAGTGAGTCTGAATGGAGGTCCGGCATGTCTGGGACAGAGCTTTTTTGAGGAGGCGTATCTGTGAGGCAGAAGGTCTGGAAATTCCCATCCAGGATGGACTTTCTTTAAAGCACTCTGTAAAGTGAGCTAGGGATCTCATGTATTAATCAGCACAGCTCGTCATGCAAAAGAGGAAATCCTTTAGTAAATCCCTGTTTATTAAAACAAGGTGAAGCCTGCTTGAGCTAAATGGCTCAGAAAGTTCAGAGAAGAGGAAAGCAGAAAAGGTGGTAGTGAATACATTTCGTTTGCTCTTCTTTTAAAAGCAGTCAACTAGCACAGAGCTAAGCCTTCTCTGCTCTGAGCCCTGCTTCTCTGGTCCCTGCACCCACTTGTCTAGCAGAAAATGTACTCAAACAAATTGGTTTTGTTTGAAATAGCAGTACTTGCAACTTGGCTTTCGAGCACTTTGCAAAAATGCACGTTTTATCTCTTTATACATGGGGAGACTGAAGTGCAAAGGCAAAAGGCATAGAAGATGAAAGAAATAGATTCTGGCTTTTCACTGAAATAGGTTAAGCAAGCTTTCCTCCACCTCCCCTCTTTTAACTACTCAATTATATAATTTCTCAGAAACAAGCAGATGAGACCAGGCTTGTAAATATTAGTTGGGTATTTGTCTCCAGCTAGAAAACTGCTGGGTGTGGGTCCTGTTGCAGGGAACAGAATTGCTCAGCTGTGATTTCCCAGCCTTGTGACAGTAAAAGAACTTCCTGCTTGCTCAGCTAGAGAGCTCTGGTCTCTCCTGGAGCTGAAACCATGGAGTTCTCTACCTGCTGTGAGAGCAGGGGTGCAGTATCTTTGATGCCTGTGACATCTTTATTACCCCAGATTATGGGACCAGGGGCTGGATAAGTCAGGCACTCTTTACTGGAATTGCTTTGGTTGTCTAGAGGAGATGAGGGAAGACTGCATTCGATATGATTGCAGAAGAATGCCTATCAGAATTTAAATGGATGCTGGATGGGGTCGTAAAGTTCTCATAAGGCCCTAATAGCAGCCTGTGTTGATTTGCTTTCCAGAGAGAGAAATTACTGCCTGGTGTCGTTTGCTACTTTGAGTAATGTGAAGCAACTAATAATTGTAACTAACCTCAAAGTGCAGTCTTTCATAGCAGGTTATCTGTGTATCCTTTGCAATGTTAATCTAGCAAGTGAGTGGTCGATTAGCTTTCACACATGAGATAAAGCGAAGACTACAAGCAGAAGTCCCACTGGTGCTGTGATTGCATGGCTAAGCTTGGAGACAGTCATTCAGCAGTGTGGGATGAGAGCTGCTGAAAATAAAGCTGCTTTCTAATCTAGCAAGGCTTGCTATTTTCATCACTTGTGTTATGTGTTGCGCTTCCTAGATTAAAAAAAAAAAAGTAAATGATGACTGACTCTGGAGGGTAGAATAGAGGGTGTTTTTCACAGGGGAGGAAGCCTGGGCTAAGGACTGAGTTGTGGGTCAGGATATGGGACTCCTGTCTGATGCTGCCAGTCTGCGTGACATCAGGCAGGCCATCTTTCTGCTTGCGCCTCTCTTCTGCCCAGAAATTGCTGTGCTATGGTGCTCTCTGCAGCAGAGGAAGTGTTAAGGGAAGTAAATCCCTGTAGAAAAATGAGAGTGCAGCAGCCCATGGCAGCTGCACAGACCAGCAGTACAGGGCGGGCAGCTGACCACCTACAGAGATGGCTGTCATCAGCTGCTGGTCAGGGTGGCTATAGCAGAGAAAGGGCTGCCTCTGAGTCCGAAAACAGGTTCTGAGTGAGCTCCTCAGCTCTGACAGCCCTCTCAAAACGAGTCAGCTTTTGGGAATTGACCAGGATATGCTGTTCACAGTCCTCGTGCTACAATGGGAAAGCAGAGCTTGCATGTGTCTTGCATAGTAGTGTTGTACTGTGGTGTCTAGGATTTTCGACCTCCTCGATTCCTGCCTGAGCTCTTAAACCGAGGACTATTAAGTCAGTGTTCCCCTGTTCGGCAGATGCTGGTTTGTTTAAGCTTTTCACTGATTTCCGTGCATCAGTCCACTCCAATATGAGCCTTTCTTTGCCTTTCGTCCTTATCAGACCGAGCAGCCTCATGACAACATCCCCATTTTTTAAAGTGGAAAAAAAAAATTTCACTTAAAATGTTTTTTCTTGATTTTCCCCGCAACTGAAAAACTTTCCATAGTGCGTCACTGCCATCCTGGGATGCTCTGAATTCATTGTTGGTGAAAGAAGCATCTGAATTTGATGGGAACATGCAGCAATCAGACAGCGTCGCGGGGATTGCGGAGTAGCCCTCCCTGCGCTGCACCTGAGAAGGACAGCACAGTAACAGTACAAGGAGACTGAGGTCTCTCCTGCAAGCACTTTGGCTTTTGTAAGGAAGAACAGCCCTCCCTTCCTCAAGGCTAAAATAAAATCAGACTTAAAACAAATACTTACAGACTTGACCATAGCTCAACAGTCGGTGCACTTCTCACTCATCTATCAGGACAAGCATTTCAGTCTTGGTTATTTTCAGTGAAACCAAGAAAATAAGAGGTTATTGGGGCACAAAGCAACAGCCCTTGACACTCCACATTTCTCTGTTGCACTTCCCTCGCTCTTGCCCTTCATCATTGCGAACACTGTGCTAGCTTAGCAACCCTTCAGTGAAGAGCATCTGCTCTGGCTCACAGCAAGGGAGCTGCCTACAGCCCAGCTTTGCTTTAGGGTGCCTGGCACGCTGGAGCAGGCTGCCTGTGTTCGGCTGATTTGATTTGCTCCTAACAAGCAGGTGAGTGATTATGTTTTCTCCTGTTGCACAATAATTCTGCTGTGAAGGCAGGCTACCCCGCCTTGTGTTTCACAGCAGCTGCATCTTAACAAGGTTGCTGGAGGAGCCTTGCTCCTTCAGTGTTGCCTAGAATGTAAACGCGCTGCCCTCTTCACCCCTTGCGTCACTCCTCCTGCCAGCTAGCTCTTCTAGAGTTAAGCTGCGTGCCGAGAGAAAACAGTAATCGTCTATATTCGTTTGCTGTGTTTCTTACCAGGGGATCCCAAAGGCCTGTATATGCAGAGAGGCTTTTTACCTCCCTCTTGAGCGTAGCAACCTGCTGCCTGCAGCGTGGCTGCTGTTTAACGGAGCACTTCAGCTGCATTCACGGAGATACAGAAAGGCATTTGAGGAGCCTCTGGACAAGGACCCTATTTTGGAACTGGTTTAAAAACTGGGGCTGGTACCGAAGTTCCCCAAAGAGCACCATGGCAGCTAAGTGAGCAGAACTGAGCAGAAGCGCCCCTTACAGCCAGCAGGGATGCTGCTTCCCTGTGGGTGTTAGAGGCATCTGGAAAATTGTTATCACTTCCTGCAGCTCCCTGAAGGTATCTGTGCAGGAGTCACGTTGGAGGTCTCTGCTCCGAGACAGTCATCATCTCGGGTGGGCTGGAGCTGTTCAGTTCCCAGTTCTGGATAGTAGGAGTACCAGCTCATTTAAACAAGTTTTAGTCTGCTTTTAAGCCAGGGATGAGAAAAGGCGGTGTTGTTATCTGCTAGGATTATCAGTCTGAATCCTGGACTTGGTGGTGGTCTCCCTTTTGTGTATAACTTACTTGAACAAATGTGGACTCCTCAGTAGGCAATGAAGGCCAGAGCTGATGTCTGGCTCTGTAACTGCTGTTGATCTTTCTTTGCTTTCATGTCCACTGGCAGCCTTCAGCAACAGCTGCCCCTTGCCGTAGCGCTGCATGCATCCTTTGTGGTGATGGGATGACCTGCTTCAGCGCTTTCTCCAGAAAACCCAGAGCTGCAGGGCTCCCTGCAGAGTTGATGCTGGTTGGGTGCTTCCTAGTACCAGAGACAGGAGGAGAAAATGTTGTCAGTTTTTACTTGTATTACAGCTGTGTAGGCAGTTTCCCTTCACAAGGTGATAACGTAGGCCCAGACCTGTCCCAGTGCAAATCAAGTAAATCCCGTTTCCCAGCTGAAGAACATGAAGTATATCCTGCATCTTTGCTGCCCTGCTGTTCCTGTGACCTAAGGAAGCATCTGGATTGTCCTAGCCCTGCTCCTTTGTGACCCTTTACCAGCCCCAGATGCTCCCTCAGCGAGGCCCAGGGGAGCACTTTCCTTGCAGCGTGTGTCCTTGCAGGGGACGCTTTGTCCAATTTCAGACCTTTTCTCTTCCTCTGTCCCAGCTCCGCACACAGGTGCCGCTCGGTGTGGTGAGGGAAGCTGCTCTCCCACCCTGGCCCCTCTCCCCTTCTCGTGAGATAGATTGCTTTGAGTACGCCTGGTGTTGCTGTGCCATTTTTTGTAAGCCTTCCTTTCTGTTTTCGCTCTCCTTTTTATCTTCCTCCCCCCACCCCCCCCACATCACCAGCTGGCCTTGATTATAATGTGAGACCCCACCGGCTTCAATTAAGGAGCAGATGTGACCCAAGAAACGGGATAGCAGCTAGGGATGGAGATGACACATTCATGGCACTAGGTCTAATCAAACAACTTCACACATTATTCTCATTGTGAGGTGAGAGACGTGTGAGCCAAAGGCAAGTCAGCGCTTGGAGCACCCGCAGAGACACGTTGCTAGCAAAACCATCTGTAATGAGCTGACCATGCCACTCAGCACGGCAACGTGAGCTCAGTCAAGGGCTGCTTTTAATCCCACTTAAGTGCAGTGAAGGGCCCAGAGGCTGAGGGTTGAGAACAGGTACCTAGAAAACAATCAGGCACTGTCAAACAAGGGCTGCCAGGCAGAGGGGATGCTTGTACGCTGCGTACCCCCGGATGCCTCTGTGTTCCTGGGAGAGGGGACACTGCATGCAGAGCTATGGGGTGGCGCATGCACCACCTTCAACTGTGAGGAAGATGGAGATGTCGCAAGCGTTACAGAGCTGTCGTAGGTCTTGCTGGGTCCGGGCTACAGGAGAGGAGAGACTAGTGTGCTGTAGCCCTCCGGGCACATCTGTGTTCAGGGCAGCAGGGATGCTGTGTGTCCCGTGGTTCCTGGTGGAGCTGTGTTTGTNTGTACCCACGGATGCCTCTGTGTCCCTGGGAGAGGGGACACTGCATGCAGAGCTACGGGGTGGCGCATGCACCACCTTCAACTGTGAGGAAGATGGAGATGTCGCAAGCGTTACAGAGCTGTCGTGCGTCTTGCTGGGTCCGGGCTACAGGAGGGGAGAGACTAGTGTGCTGTAGCCCTCCGGGCACATCTGTGTTCAGGGCAGCAGGGATGCTGTGTGTCCCGTGGTTCCTGGTGGAGCTGTGTTTGTGGCGCTGCAGATGCTGTGTGTTGCAAGGTTTTGGGCCTGGCTGTGCTTGGCAGCTCTGTGGACATTTAGAGGGCCCAAGTGCTTTGTAGATACGTTATGGATAGAAGAGATGTCTGTGGAAGAGCGAGAGCTTTGAACCTGGAGGTGAGTTGTGGTTGTGCTGGAGCTGCTATAAATCTGTTCTCCCTCTTTTACGTTGAGGCTAACCGCTGTTTTGTGTTCAGGAAGCCTTTCTCATTTTAGAGGAAGAGCTTCTGGTTATTTTCATGCTGTAGTGTTTTAATTAGGAGTTTATTGCAAGTGAAACATGTCGATCAGATGGCTGTGGAGACTGAAGTCCTCTGCCATTGCATTAAATAAGGGGTAACCCAAGAAATACCAATCCAGACTTTGTCTTTACTGTGCCTGAACCATGCCCAAATCGTGAGGTTCCTGTAAATTTTTACAACTGCTAAAGAACAAGGCTTAGTAGCCTCCCTTTGCTAAAGAGGTGGCCACACATCTCCATTTTCACACTGCTGGCAGAGAAGCTGACTCGCCTCCCAGCGTCGCGGAATTGTTGCCAGAGAAAAAAATAAGACCCAGAGTCCCTGTAGCCAGTCCCTGATGTGTCGTATTGATGTATTTGAGAGAGACCCTCTAACACCCTTCCAGGTCTGTGTTCTGTGGGGACAGCCAGTGCGTATCCTTCCATCTGAACATGGTGTCCCTGATGACCCTGTTGGATGCTGACCAGAAGAACATGAATGTGACTGCTTGGGAGCAAACCTGCCTGCTCAGGGAGTGCAGTTTATGCTGGGTATGAGGACTAGGGTTATTCTGATTAGGATCTGAGGACTGAATCCAAGCTGTGGCGCTCAGCTGCTGGAGTTGCACTTCTCACATGGAAGAGCAGGACTTAGTAGCTCCTCCAAGCAGTGTCTCACTGTGGGATGAGTACTTGCTAAAGGCCACTCCTACCTCATAATGTGAGGGAGGTGGGAGGTGGCCCCAGCGCAGTCAGAATGGGATGTCAGGCAACTATTGCTGCCTTTGGGTTGATGAAGCCAGGCTCCTGCTAGAAAATAAATATTCTCCTGGAAATCATAGGTGCCTGTCTCCTCGGAGGCACCGCCGGGGTGACCATGCTGAGCGAGACAAATGTTCCCTGATGGCGGCCCCCTCTGTCTCTCTGTTCTGTCTCCAGTCTCCCCTGTGGTGGAGCCGGCCTTCCAGGACGTGCGCCAGGGCATGGGGCGCAGCGTCACCCTGCGCTGCACCATGCTGAAGGGCAGCCCCATGAAGGTGGCCACCTCCGTCTGGCGCTTCAACGGGACCCTTCTGGCACAGCCCCTGGCAGAGCAGCAGGACTACTCGGAGCTGAAGGTGGACAGCGTCAGCCGGGAGACCAGCGGTAGCTACGAGTGCAGCATTTCCAATGACGTGGGGGTCTCCACCTGCCTTTTCCAGGTGTCTGGTAAGTCACAGCACGCATGTTGGAGTGAGCTGTCGGATGGGGTCATGGAGGTGGGAAGCTTCCTCCCAGTAAACTGAAGCCAGTACAAGCAACCTCTACTGCCTCCTCTGTGCACAGCGCTGTGTTCAAAAGGGACGACTTTCCGTAAGCCAACAGGGAGATCTGCCTCCATCATTCAGGCAGTCCTTCAAGTCTGGGATGGACCTGGGGCAGTTAGTGGCAGCCACTGGTACATTTTAGCAGTGTTTGACCGCTTGCCTGAAAGACAGAGGACTTAAACTCGAGGTTGCCATCAGCTTTCAAGCTCGGACAACCTGTATCGTAGATAAGTATTGACTAAGGGGGAGTGAAAGACTCTACATCACCCTCAGCAGCCCACAAAGACTAGTANTCACAGCGCGCATGTTGGAGTGAGCTGTCGGATGGGGTCATGGAGGTGGGAAGCTTCCTCCCAGTAAACTGAAGCCAGTACAAGCAACCTCTACTGCCTCCTCTGTGCACAGCGCTGTGTTCAAAAGGGACGACTTTCCGTAAGCCAACAGGGAGATCTGCCTCCATCATTCAGGCAGTCCTTCAAGTCTGGGATGGACCTGGGGCAGTTAGTGGCAGCCACTGGTACATTTTAGCAGTGTTTGACCGCTTGCCTGAAAGACAGAGGACTTAAACTCGAGGTTGCCATCAGCTTTCAAGCTCGGACAACCTGTATCGTAGATAAGTATTGACTAAGGGGGAGTGAAAGACTCTACATCACCCTCAGCAGCCCACAAAGACTAGTAATTTCCCCTTTAAAAACAAATAAAAACTGTGTTATGTATTCCTGTACCTTCCCCGTGTCCCCTGCCTGTNCCAAAGACTTCTAATTTCCCCTTTAAAAACAAATAAAAACTGCGTTATGTATTCCTGTACCTTCCCCGTGTCCCCTGCCTGTCTTTGTGTCACGATGCCTGCTAGGACAAATGTGAGCTGTGAACAGATACTAGTGCTCCGTGGGTTTGCTGCTCTCAGTTTTCTGTGAATCCAGCAGGCACTGTAACGGGACTGCTGTCCAGCACCTGCAAATGCGAAGAGGGATGGCAGAGTTATAGCATCTAAAACCACACATCTGACCTAGCCTTTCCAGCTGATCATTAAATCTGCTTTTCCCACGACCCCAGAATTGACTTGGGCACCAGTTTCTAGGCAAGCTCTCCGATGAAGTTGCCTTAATAAGCATTAAATTCAGGCAAAATACTGGGTTTTTAGTCCGGGGCCAATTTATAATACTTTTCAAGTCAGGGCTGAACGAATGAGAATAAACATCTTGAGAGGCTTGATTTTGAAGCAGATCTTTCCCAGGGTTTGGAAATCTTAGGTATGCTGTAACTCTGAGATGCTCTTAGAAATGGGGATGCCCAGACAACTTGTACTCTTTGGGCCCCTTTTCAGGACCTTGCTCTAACCCCTTGAGATCTCCTGGAATTTGCCCTTTTGCTTGAGAACTTTGGGCCTCTCTACCCTTTCATCATGAGTGTGCAACTGTTGCATCACTAACTAAATGATGGCAAACCATATCCCACTATGAGCCACTACAGCAAAGTAGCAAGCTTGCGAATGCTCCCAGGATCCGAATTTCTTCCTGGAAGTAGTAACAAATACATATTGCCACCCAGTGTGCCATACTGTAGCCCACGAGATAAAATCCCCTCAGCAGAAAGCAGCGTTCGTCCCTAGAGAGCACTCTTCAGGAAAGCAACAAGCATTTCTTTTCCTGCATCCTGTCTCTGTTTCCAAGGCGTTGACATCTGATGGTGGCTTTTCAGCTCCAGACATCTCTGCCTGTGTCCTGGATAGCTACAAATCCTTTTGAGCCTGAACCTAAAAAATAATCCAATGACTAGACTGCCACATCTGCCACAGCCTTCCTGAGTGAGTGGTGGGGTTGGGGGGGGTGGGGAATGGCATAGTCTCTTTTCGTTTCTGTTTCTCCTCTGTGAAAGAAGGACCATAAACCTTCCTATCTGACAGGGAGGCAGTGGCTGATTTGTGACTGTGAGGTGTTCAGACGTACTGGAAACAAGAGTACGTAAACCTGCCCAGGATGGGATTAGTTTCTTCTATGGATGGGAGATTAGCCTTCTGAGGTGTTTTGGAAGGATAGCGAGGCATCCAACCCATTCCCCTTGAGCAAGTTATCAGGGCAGCCCATACTGGTCACCACCTGCTCTCCTACTAGCTACAAGCACAGACAAGCCCTCAAAGATGGAGTGAATAACCTTCACCTTTTCCCATCAGCTGTAAGCAAAAGACAGAACTTTCCAGCAATGGTAAAAGTTTCCAGAAAGGAAGTTCCAAAAGTGTCTTGATATGCTGCATTTCTATTAGAAGGCTTATTTTTTTTTAGCTTCCGTTTCCATCTTTGAGTCAATTAATAAGGAATTAATATCATGCAAGATGATGATTATCACCAGTTCTGATTTTATTTTGGAATCCATTATGAAGTTTGACTTCCACAGTCAATACAAGTTGAATAAGCAGCAATTAGTCTCTGAGGTGGTTCTGAACTTCTTGCTTGTGCAAAAATTCAAGTCAATAAAAATAATAAGAAAAAAAGGGCTTGGAAATAAACATCAATATTATCCGTCTGATTTAATAAAAAATAAACATTGAATCCTTTCGAGCTTAATTATAACCACACGGAACAGCAGGGCCTGTGAGTCAAGTGGAAAGGTGCAGCAGACTGCCTGGGGAGATGGTGTTTATGTCTGTTCTGCTCTCCGGCATCCCTTGCTGCCCAGGCATCTTTCTGGTCTGTGGAGATCTGGATTGGACCTGAACCCAAACTCCCCAGAAAGGGGACTTTTGATTCAGGCCCAGCTTCTGCTTGGTCCAGGACAGGACCTGCCAAAAATTGAAGTGCACGGGGTGAAATGAAGGTAATTTCAGATAGGGCAAAACCAGTTGTGGGTAAGAACTCGAGTTGCTTCAGGGCCCTGTGCATTAGTCCACCAGCTGCTGGGCTGCATGGCCGTAGCTTTCGAATCCTGTTCGTTAGTGGTTCAGGACAGCAGCGGCTGGGGAAATGACAGGAAATACCTTCTTCTCTGAAACATCCAGTGTCTCTCGGGTACCTCATTTCTCCTGTGTTTCCCTTCCTCCTGCTGCCCTCTGTTTTTAAGGGGAGACACGGCTTTGGAAAAGACATCTCCGCCCCTGCAAAAGCTCCCACTGTTTTTACCTGGGCTGAGGTCAACATCCCCTTTGCTGCTGAGCTGACTGTTGTTTTACAAAGAGGCTGGAGCACTGTGTTGCCAAGGCAGGGGAGATGCAGAAGGAGCAAGGTCTCCTTTATAATGCCATGGTCCCTGTGTGATAAATAACACTTTTCCTATGACCTACTGGCCAAATGATCTTTCCTCAGGGTTTGTTAGCAGGAGACTCTGTAAAGCAGCAGATGAAACAGGAGAAATGCCAGTTTAAAGCTGTTGCCTCAATCTAAACTACAAAGCAAGAGAGAAAAGATTAGAGCTGATTCCAGCTGGAGAACTGAAGCTGTTCCCACCTTCTCTGGTGTTGGTCATGCCCTACTGGTGTTGCAGGGCTGCTAACCCTCCCAGTAGATTAGGCTATGAAAGCAGTAGTGATTCACAGAAAATGATGGCATGTCAATGGAACACCAGCTACAATAGTACAGGTGTCCATCATGTCAAAGGCAAGTAGATGAGCTGGGTGAGCGGAGCTGTTCCACTCTCACCACTTCTCTGTAATTTATGTTCCCCTTGATGCCACTCTTTTACTTTCCTCCCTCTTTTTTTCCCCCACCTCCAGCAAAAGCTTACAGCCCAGAGTTTTACTATGACACTCCCAACCCCACCTTGAGCCAGAAGCAATCCAAGAATTACTCTTACGTCTTGCAGTGGACACAGAAGGAGCCTGATGCCGTGGATCCCATCCTCAAGTACCGCCTGGAAGTCCGGCAGGTAAGGTCTGCTCTTCTGGAGCCTCAGCGCATGCCCTTGGGAAGAGGACCTCTCAGGAGGCAGTTATGTCGATGTCTCCTTGCTGATTGATAGCTGAAGGTGATGAAACTGCCAGACCCTGATGGTCTCGCACCTTCCCCACCGAATGGAAGTGACAGGCCAAGTATACAGCTCAGCATTATTTTTTACGTCTGGTGTTGGGTATGATCGAGGGCTTTCAAAGCCCTGCTGCCCCCCATCAAACTGTTCATGCTCAGTGTTTTGAATGGGGCCCCACAGTCATTAGTTGGTATTGTAGATTTTATAGGCCAAAGACTCAAGTGAGTGGAATTCCACCCTCCTCACTCATATGAAATAAATGGAATAAGCTGAAGAGCTCTCCAGGCAAGAACTGCAGGAAAAAGTCATCGTCTGTTTGTGTTGCAGAAGGGCTTTCAGACTGTCACAGTAATGAAGCTATTTGGACTATATAAACTCTGCAGGGGAAGAGAAGTGGGTTTCAGCATTTCTGCGTTTGAAGAGAAATCATACCAGAGGGAGCGGGGTGGGGAGAGAACTGAGGGAAATCTGAAGAGATCACTGGTTGGAGAAGGTTAGAGAAAAGAGTCTGATGTTTCTAAAGAGCACGTTAACCTAGCAGGATTGCCAGGTACTTTCATCCACACTCAGCAAAGTGCCTGTGTTCAACATTTTTTAAAAATGAGGACACTTAAAATTGGTGGCTCTTGCCATTCACTGGTAGCTTGGGAGAAAACGCATTTTGCAAGGAAAAGTTTGTTTACTGTAAATAGAAAACAAAATAATTAAAAAGATCCAAGTGTGTCTTTCCTCTCGTTCTGCACAGTAGGGTCCAGTTTTATGTCTCCATTTGATTGTGAGCTCTCTGGGGTGGAACAGCCTTTGTTTGTCACTCAAACCGTGCGGAGCACATTGTCAGTACTTAATAATACAGGACACAGGGGAGCATCCAATAATGAAGGCAGTTTGTCATAGTACCCCTTCCCTCTTAGACGAGTTTCACTATTGTCGTCAGCACTGCAATTCAGTGAACTGATCTGTGATTTTTATCCTTCTCCAGTGATGTTGAGGGGTTTTTTCTGTTTGCACAGTGCCTAAAAGTAATCTTGGATCTGTTCTTCATTGAGCTCCTACTGAAAGGGATCAAGAAAAGGGAATATCGTATTTCTGCTTTAAGTTGTGACATGAAGGAAGCTGAGTGCCTTTGCAAATTTAACGTCCCCTGGTTTTGTTCATACCTCATCAGTTACTGCTGTTAATGCTTCTTTTGCAGCATCACTGCATAGCTGTGACTCTTTAGGGGTGCGTTTTAGAGGAGTGCTACACCGTGGCCCTGCTGTAGCCCAGTCTCATGTGTGGACAGTGTCTTAGAAATGGCTACAGGTGCTGTTGTGGTGGCCTGGGTCTGAATAAGGGAGGGCAGATTGAGGAGGAAGCGGAGGAGTTTTGCTCCCACTTCTGTCAAGTGCAAGCAGGAAACACTCTGGAAAAGGCTTTTATGGTATTGCCTCCTCCCGGCCCTCCTCCGACACAGACACTTGCGTTTCACGGTGAGGTCCCTGCCTCCATGTGCCTTGCTGAGGTCTCACTGAGCCCTTTTAATTTCCTTGTCCCAGAGGATGACGTCACCTCTCGTCTCCAACCTGCCACTCCCCAGAGCTGCCTCTGTGCTCCTGCCCTGCCTTCCTGGCGTTTTCCTCACGATGTCTCACTCAGGCTCCAGGCAGCCTTGTGACACCTCCTGACTCCCCACTCTTTCCCTTGCGCTGTCACCCTCTCCCATGTGCCACAGGCTTTGCTGCTTCGTCACACCTTCTTCTCCATGCTGGTGCACCTGGGCTGCACTTTGTGTCCTGGTGTTCCATCATTTGACTGCAGAACGTGGTGACATTACTGAACTTAAGTGTGAAAAGCTCTAAAGCTTAAAAGCATTGCTGACTGGAGAGCTCTTGAGAAAGGAGATTTGTCTGCCTGAACGAGGAGCCACTGTTTGGCTGTGCGCCCTCCTCACCGGATACACTGGCTTCCAGACACTAGCTGTGGTTGCACAGAAATGCTCCTAGAGAGCTAGGATTGAAGTAGAATATTCTCCTCGGATAAAACAAGCCTTACGCACAGCCAGTCACGACTGATTTATTGCCAGCATCGAGCTGATGAAAGCTTACCCAGCCAGCTCACCTTCTCCTCCAGCTCCGGGAGCTCCCCAGCTTCGGTGGTCAGTGGCAGGTGCAGCAGCTGCAGTCTCAGGGTGGTGAGGGGCTGTCAGGGAGATGTTAACTCTTGCTGAGCTGGAATCCAAAGGGCAGCCAGCTGGGAGGCCCACTGGTCGTATAATGTTTTGCTGGTTTTCCTTTCACTCTCCCAAGTTTGCTTGAAGAGCTCTTGGCATATGTAACATGAAGATCCCTAAGCAGCAGGATGCTTTGCAAGGCACCTGGGAACCCTTGAATTAAATTTGCTTGCTGCAGCTGCTGAAAATTGGGCTGGGTGAGAGTCAAAGTGCTGCTTATTAATTGGCTGGTGCTGTGGCTCCTCCAGCTCTTCCTGTTCAACAGCTTCCGAGGGCTGGCTGGGCATTCCTGGGGGGATTGCAAGCAGTCTCGGGGAATTTGGTTTCCTAAGCGATGTATGGGGGCTCCCAGCAAGACAGGCAGGTGCATTTCCAGAGGAGCTGATTGCTCGCGGGGCTGCAGAGCAGCAGAAGTACCAGTTCCAGTAGAATAAGAATTAACCTTTGATTAAAACCAAATATACGGCCTGACAGCTTGGAGCCACTGACCCAGGCAAAGCACATACCATAGCAACCTTCTTGTGAGGCCTCTGTTGTATGTCTCGGCATATAAGTTGTTCTTTCCTGGAGTGCGTTGGTTAGGTGGGCTAGGCAGTGGCTTTGCATTGAGTGGCAATTCAGAGGCAAAAACATCCCCACTGAGGAACTGCAGGGGCCTCACAGACATCTGTCCTGACAGCTTGCGTGGTTTTTCCGTTCTTGCTCCAAGGCAACTGATCCAAACGCCGACCACCTTACTTCACCTTAGCCAGTGAACTCTGCGAGTTCGCAGCCTTGGGTGGTCTGGTTGTGGGCAGATGCCATGAAGCTTTTGGAGTATTTGTTCGACCAGCTTTTTTTCTTCCATGTACTCTTGTGGAACAGAAAGGCACTGCTCTCCAACTGAAAATGTTTTTCATTGCTTGGAGATTCAAAGTAGCCTCCCCAAACCAGATCTTTGCTTACAAAATAAAAAGCCTTTTAAGTTGCTTGTTTCTCGCTGTGTATTTTTTCCCCTCCCAGAGCACTGCTCTAACATTAAAGAGGAATGAAAAGCCATCTATAATATCGCAAGCAGGTTGCATCCTGGAGGAAAGATCTGAGCTGGGCTGGTGGTTACGGTTACAGGGGATAGTGGCAGAATTACTGTGCGCTTAATGAGCTGGAACCCATCTGTGACCTGAGACTGCAGGAGAAAGAGGAAGGAGAAGGTATTGCTGCAGTAGGGAAGTTTAATCTTCATTGTGCCCCTCAAGGAGAGCTGAGGCTGCTCTCTCCTCCATACCTTCTGATACGCAGGCTTCGGCCAGAACGGGGCCAGCTTAACACATTCCTGCCTTTCCCCTCCTCTGAGCAGGCTCAGCTCTACCTGCCAGACAGACCCCTGTAATTTGCACCAGGCCAAACCCCAGACCCATTTGCTAAATTAGCTCACTGGGTTGTCACTCCAGATTAATTCCTATCAGGGAGACTGTCTTTAATGAGACTGGCCCTGTGCGACGCCTGAGTAATTGTATGGTCTCTCTTTGTTTGTACTTTCATCCTTTCCATGTTGGATAAACATCCCCTGCTGTCTGCAAAACTCGTCTGGACTCCAGAGCCGGCTGCCACTTGCCGCATCAGCCAGCCAGAGCAGCATTAATGAGAGCTGCGGCAGTGGGGAGCCAGGCTCACCATGTGGGGAGGTGACAGATAACAGAGCTGTTTGGACAGACATAGGACAGGGGCGTTAGCAGGAATTTAATGATTGTGATTAGAGCGGAAGGTTAACTCCGCTGATGGCCATCGCAACGCAGCAGGAAAAGTTTTACACCGAGGCCCACGGGCTGCGGATCTGTATCGCTTCATTTCTGCCTCTGAGTTATTCTTTTGCTCTCCTCTGAGCCCTCTTCAGCAGCGTCTGTCAACTGCTATCTGTCTTCGGCTTCATTGCCGCACAGAGCCAGACACCCCTCCGAGGTTGCGCAGACCAGGGCAGGGACATCTCTTACTCATTTCCTTCACACCAACCAGCCATGAGACTACTCGAAAGGGAAGATGAGCAAGCAGTTTGCCAGCCTGTAATCTTTTACATAAATGTTTAGCTGAGAACACTGTTAACTTGGACCACTGTGCTTCCCCCGTTCGTGCAATCCTGTGATAAAATAAACAGCTAGTCTGGGCAGCCTGGGTAGAAAAAACTTCCAGAGCAAGCTAATCCACCCAGCCCCACGCTTATCAGGAGTGAGGACATCCACGCCAAAAACTTGTCTCCTCCCATCTTCAGCAGTAGCCAGTGCCTGGAGAAAAGTATAAAACAGATACAGTGTTTATTGCTTTCTCTGCCTCTAGATGTTATAAGCCCACTGGTTTATTGGGCCTCATGTTAGGAAAGGCTACGAACACAGAACGGCAATGTACCTGAGCAGATCGTGGTCTGCTTGAGTGGGTGGTGTCCGTTGTGCCAGCCCAGCTGCCTGTTCTTGGAGGAGAAACGAAATCTCTTTTATTCTGCAGATGTAACTGTGGCTTCAGGTGAAGCTTCCTGGGAGACTGANGACCCCTGTAATTTGCACCAGGCCAAACCCCAGACCCATTTGCTAAATTAGCTCACTGGGTTGTCACTCCAGATTAATTCCTATCAGGGAGACTGTCTTTAATGAGACTGGCCCTGTGCGACGCCTGAGTAATTGTATGGTCTCTCTTTGTTTGTACTTTCATCCTTTCCATGTTGGATAAACATCCCCTGCTGTCTGCAAAACTCGTCTGGACTCCAGAGCCGGCTGCCACTTGCCGCATCAGCCAGCCAGAGCAGCATTAATGAGAGCTGCGGCAGTGGGGAGCCAGGCTCACCATGTGGGGAGGTGACAGATAACAGAGCTGTTTGGACAGACATAGGACAGGGGCGTTAGCAGGAATTTAATGATTGTGATTAGAGCGGAAGGTTAACTCCGCTGATGGCCATCGCAACGCAGCAGGAAAAGTTTTACACCGAGGCCCACGGGCTGCGGATCTGTATCGCTTCATTTCTGCCTCTGAGTTATTCTTTTGCTCTCCTCTGAGCCCTCTTCAGCAGCGTCTGTCAACTGCTATCTGTCTTCGGCTTCATTGCCGCACAGAGCCAGACACCCCTCCGAGGTTGCGCAGACCAGGGCAGGGACATCTCTTACTCATTTCCTTCACACCAACCAGCCATGAGACTACTCGAAAGGGAAGATGAGCAAGCAGTTTGCCAGCCTGTAATCTTTTACATAAATGTTTAGCTGAGAACACTGTTAACTTGGACCACTGTGCTTCCCCCGTTCGTGCAATCCTGTGATAAAATAAACAGCTAGTCTGGGCAGCCTGGGTAGAAAAAACTTCCAGAGCAAGCTAATCCACCCAGCCCCACGCTTATCAGGAGTGAGGACATCCACGCCAAAAACTTGTCTCCTCCCATCTTCAGCAGTAGCCAGTGCCTGGAGAAAAGTATAAAACAGATACAGTGTTTATTGCTTTCTCTGCCTCTAGATGTTATAAGCCCACTGGTTTATTGGGCCTCATGTTAGGAAAGGCTACGAACACAGAACGGCAATGTACCTGAGCAGATCGTGGTCTGCTTGAGTGGGTGGTGTCCGTTGTGCCAGCCCAGCTGCCTGTTCTCGGAGGAGAAACGAAATCTCTTTTATTCTGCAGATGTAACTGTGGCTTCAGGTGAAGCTTCCTGGGAGACTGAGCAGCCAGTGCATTAGAGGGTGGCCTGAGGGCTGCACACTGGGGCCAGGGGGACCTCGAAGGCTGGGAAAGAAGGCAGCTCTGCGCGAGGCAGACAGGGGTGACTGAACTTGCTTTACAAACCAAGGGGCTAACATTTTGCTGGCTCCGGGGGATTACACGCTGGCTGGGTAATGATGCCATCACCAAGGTAACCACCTGAAGTGGGGCTGCCGACAGGCCTGGTCCATAGTCCTCATCCTGAGGCTCGCTGCGGTCCTGAGCCTCCTGTGGCCCTATCCTGTGCATCCCTCTGCTAGTGCTGCGGTGGGGTTTTCAGCTGAGGGACACTGCAGGAGCTGAGGAGGTCATGCGGTGAGGTTTTAGGACAGTTTAGCTAAAAAGCAGTCAGGACTATCCTCCTATCTTCTTTCCATACTAGAAGATGAAAAGCTTAAAGGATGGAGTTGTGGCTTGTAAACTGGAGAGGGACCCATCCTGCTCTGGATAAAACGTGACCTGTGGTACATTTGCCTGGTGTTACCTGGAAAAAGGGAAGGGGCTTGTGGTGCCACATCCACCAAGAAAGCCTCTTGCTAAGAGACTGCTTAATTGGGCAGCCCGGTCTGGTGCCCCAGTGTGGGGCATAGACAGGGCACGTGGTAAAGGGATGTGTGAGTCTCTTTTCCTTTCCTCCTCCTCCCCACAGTCACAGCCGGCTGCACCAAGGAAGGGAGTATGACTTCCCATGAAGCAGCAGATGGTGTTCCTGGCTGCATACAAGATGCTGCATGGATCAAAACACTTGTGGGGTGTGACAAATGGCACATCCCTTTACTGCTCATCATTTCACTTGATACAAGTTGTGCTGGTCCTGTCTCACTGGTGTTAGGACTGGGGACTGCAGTGACTTGGCCTCCCAATGTTTGCCCAGGACTGAACCTCAAAGCGGACCTTCTGTTGTAGGATGGCTTATAAGTCATGTCTGCCAGAAAGCTTCTTTAATCCTATCTTCTTTTTTGCCTACCTTGGCTACCGGTTTGATGGCTGATCACATGCTGCTGTCATATGGGACAACATCAAATCAATGCAATCCCACCTACCTGCTGCGCTGTCCGCTGTAACAGGAAAAGGTGGTTTTTTTTCAGCTCTAACCCTCCCATCTCCCCCACTGATGCTCCTTTTTTAATTTTTTTTTATTTCAACTTTTGTTCAGGCAGTGAGGATAGGCAGATTACATTCGTGCTTTCAAGTCAATTGCCTTCAGTTGTGCTAGTGGCATACGTGATGCTGTGCAGAACTCAGCCCTGAGGGAGGTGGAAAAGGACGCAGAAGGAAGCCAGCATGTCAGCAGGAGGTGTGCTTGGCAGACTGTTCGAACAGCCATCATGATAGAAGGGAGAGGTGACACTGCATTTTTAGGCTGCAAGAGAAGGGAGAGGTTTGGGACACGCAGCAGGATTGAGTGGCAGCCACGTGCTGGTGGAAGGAGAGCTGGCTGATCAATAGCATTTGATGGACAACTACACTTGAAGCTTAACGAGACTTCTGTGTGGGACCTGGGGGTAAAGCAGCAACTTTACCACAGGCATTCGGGAGCGGAAAGGGCAGGACCCTGCTTTGGCTGTGTTCTCTGCTGCCTGAAAATGGGACACAATGTCAGTCACTGCAGCTGACAGCACATTGAGCCATCTCTCTTTTCAGCCCTAGCATCTGTCACAGAATCACGGAATCACAGAATGGCAGGGGTTAGAAGAGCCCTCTGGAGATCACCCAGTCCAACCCCCTGCTAAAGCAGGTGCCCCCAGAGCAGGGTGCACAGGAACGTGTCCAGGCGGGTTTTGAATATGTCCAGAGAAGAAGACGCTGCAACCTCTCTGGGCAGCCTGCGCCAGTGCTCGGGCAGCCTGTTCCAGTGCTCCGGCACCCTCACAGTAAAGAAGGTCCTCCTCATGTTCAGGTGGAACTGCCTGTGCTCCAGCTTGTGCCTGTTGTCACAGGGGACAATGTGTCAATGAAACCTGCTGCTAGAACAAGGTCCTCTCTACCTGTGCTGTAAGGGAAGACTCCAGGATAGCTGGATGTTTGGTGGGCGTGGGAAACAAGGAGCTTTTTCCACATTTCATGTATGTCTTCTTTACTGGCTAAGTCAGCAACAGCAGAGCTTCCACCCAATGGAAAGGAAGAATTTCCTCCTGGGCATTGCTCACTGCAGGCAGGGATGTCTGCCCAGCCACAGTTGTTGTTAATCCTGTCAGCCAGATGATTGGAGTCATTTCTACAAGGCTGGCCAGGGAAGCTCGACAGAGGCCTGACTGGCACCAGTGGGTCAGGTGAGTTCAGTGGAAATGGCTGGGAGCTCTGGGATGAGGTTTCCCCCTTAGGTCTGCCTAACATCTTCCAATGCCCCTATTGAGACTTCTCTTTGTCCACAAGAGCTTAGCACACAACACCTAACTAATGAATTAGTCTGACTAATTCTGTCTTTTTGCATTCATCACTTGCTCTTCACTGTGATTCATGGTTTTCCTGAGCTGGTTATGCCTGGTCCACAGATCATTTGCAATCAGTTAGTTGTGAAAATTGGTAATATGAGAGGTGACAGGTTAGTTATGCCTCATGGTACCATTTCTCTTTTCTGATTATCCAAAGAAAGTATCCAAAACAGGATAGCTGAAGGTTTTGCAAGGCGGCTTGCCGTTCCTAAGGTGCCTTGCAGTAGAGATTTTGTCTTAACATTCACTTTTCATAAGCACTGCTCCTAATGCAATTCAAGTACTTTGTGCAAGAGAGGAAGCAGGATATTGATTAGCTTTTCTAGTACAAGGGAATAATTACAAACAGTTTTCCCACTCTTAGCTCTGTTTGGAATAGTTGCAGTGCCTGAGAAGAGCAGTACAAATAATCTCGCTGGAAAGGCTCATATGAGCTTAAAACATATCTAGTAGCAAAATCTCATGTATCTCTAGCTCCTAAAACCACTGTTCAGTGCTCTTCAGGGCAAGGAAAATGTGAGAGAAGAGATAATCACATTCCCCCGACCAATATACCCCTCATATCAGCCTTGCAGGCTCGAGATGTTGTTTTCACACCATTGTGCTTGTTCGTATCCAGCAGGCTGTTGGCTTGTGTTTTACAAAGCTGAGCACAGGATGAAAAATGCTTGCCGGCTATCAAAGATAAAAGTGAGTCCTTTATGTGCATCCCTTATCCACACTGCTTCGGTGGCTTCAAGGGGTACATGCTAGTTTTTGAGTCTTTCTGAGAGTCTGTATCAATAGGCTGTGATGCAGCTTCCTCCCATTTACTCTGCTTATCTGTTGTTTTCAGTAGTCAGCCCATGTTCCTCCTACTGCTTCAGAGTCTTTTCTTTGTGCACCTTCTTCCCCTTCCCTGTTCCCCCTCCTATTTTCCATCTCTTCTTTCTTTTGTTTCTCTTTCCTTTTTCGGTTCTGTTTTGGGTTTGGGGTTTTTTTTCCTGGCTCTCGCTTCCTAGAACATGTTGGAGAAAAGAGGAGAGAGAGCGTGAAGGGAGAAGTGTTTGGAAGAGAAACGTAGTCTCTCCCATAGCTAGTGACAAACAAGCTGGAGTAGGCACTAGATAGATGTTTTGACTGTGTTTCATAAAGAAATGAAATTTAGACAGTCATGTTGCCAGTGCAGGCAGCACAGAGTAATGTGAAGGGTTTCTTTATGGCTCTCCCTGCATATGCTGTGTTGCCTGCCCTTTCTTTACTAGAGGTAGGACTGCAAGTGCGGTCAAGTTAGAGGTAGCCTATAAGCTCTGGAATGATACTTACCTATATACGTTCATTACATGTACCAGACCGGGAAGCCCAGAGTCCCACGCAAAGGCTGTTTCTGCTCCAGTAAGCAATAGCGCCATCCTTTGTTAATTGTTGTTTTCAACGGTAAAGGTGCCCTAACAGTGGGCTCTGCCAGGGTCTGTAGAGAATTCAAGAAAAGAATCCCGAGAGATGGCAACTCCTGTTGATGAGCATGTCTCCTTTGGTAAGTTACAACCATATTATAGACAAAATGGCTCAGAGCTCAACCTAACGGCATCTGGGCAAACTTGGGCTATGCAGAGCCTGCCTGATTTTTCTTCTTGGAGCCAGAAGTGCTAACAGCATGCTTCATAGACATGTACGTGGATCTGGCTGCAGGCAGTCATGTCCAATGCAAGGAAATGAGTGGAAACGGAGATTGTGCTCACTGAGATTAGGGACGAGTATAAATTTGGATCCAGTAAGGCACCAAGCAGTGCCAGTTTTCAGATGTGAGGTTCAAAAGCGATGGGAACCATTGCTCTGGGCAGGAGCGAGCTATGGAGCAACATGAGGGATATTGTCCCTTATTCAGCTTACGCAAAGTCGAGTGCAGATAGGATCTTGTAGCAGCAGTATAGAGCTTCCAGTCTAAACAGAAGGACCACATGTGTCTTCAGGATCAAAGATACGGCTGTGGGACAGTAGGAGAGAGGTAACAAGCATAGTTAGACATACACATAACCTGTCTAGCTCAGTACCAACCACCGTGACACCAACACAGGCTTCTTGCACGGACTGAGGAGTGCATGGCTCTCCCTCCCTTCCCACCCATTACCAAATTCAGGTGCTAGTTTACCCCTTTTTTCCTCCAGTTCCTGGGCTCCCTCTCCGCAGGATGTGCAGCCATGTGATGCCCCAGTAAGTTCACAGCTCATGAAGTTGCCAGTCATGCTGTGCCTCAGTTAAGGCTTTTACTTGACTGTCTCCCTGACAGAATGAAGATTAGGTCTGTTCTTCTTAGACTGGGGAACATATGCTAATAAAATACATATTGCTTTCTGATCAGCCCCTAATGAAAGACATTATTGAAGAGTGTGGAACAAGCACTTACAGTAATTCATGACAGCACCAATTTGGCTTCTCTGGGAAGCTGTAAACTGCTGCTCTCGGCACCTAATGAGGATGGGCAGCTGATTGCGTGTGCGAGAGGAAGGGAGAGGGACTGTCTCGTGGTTTTGGTGGCTCCAGCTGTCCTCGGTAGCTACTGAAGGTCACAGTTGCTTCTCTTTTTGGAGCTGGGGATGTCTCAGCCCAGAAAGGGAGCCTCCTGTTAAGGACAATTTAGGAGAAAAAGCTTCCAGGACTCCTCATTTGGATCGAATGATGGATTTGCTTTGGCCGTCCATGCTTGCTTAACCCTCAGGTCTGAACCTATGTGCTTAAGTGATGAACAACACAGGCATGAATTTCAGTTCACTGGTGTGCTTGTCTGGCAAATGTCAACTCTGCGTTTGCAATGTGATCATTTGCTCTGGAAACCTCTAATAAGTAATGGTCATCAAGCCAGGAAAATTAAGTACATCCAGGTTTAAACTTACCCTAGCCCTTTAATTGATGCTGTTAATGCTTGAAATAATTTCCATTCAAGGTGGTGATAAAGTACTAACCCAGGAAAATATTTTAATCCAATCTGACAGGCACAGGAAGTTTGGTGAGAAATTATAGGGAAACATTGTAGTGACTGTATTGATATCCAAACCAAATTTCTCCACTACCCAAAACTTACCCAAATGGCTTTTCAAGATGGCAGCTACCCTGCTGAGGGCAGGCATTTTCTCCATGCTGATAGCCGCCAGTCAGATCAGAATCCATTATTAGGATTGTTATGCTGACATTTTGTGCAGCTGACACCAGGCTGGGGGGCAGTGCCACCTCAGTGAAGGATCAGGATCTCCTAAGGAAGATCCAAAAGATGAAAGACTACTTGAGTGGTTCAGGTGGGATGAAATGCAGCAGTACAAATGCAAGGTCGTGCATGCAGAGAGTGAGATCAGATGAGGAATCTGCTACAGGCTGGGAGCTCATCAGTGGGAAATGACTGAAGTGGAGGAACGATGTGGATGAGTGAGTTGACTTCAAGGAGCTGCTGGTAAGATGCAGGTGCGAGAAAGGGCAAATGTACTCCTAGGTGAAGCCTGAGGTACTTGTAGGCAAGGTGGAGAAGTGCTACTGCATCTTATATGCAGGGCTGGAACACCTACCCCCAGCAAGTGGAATCATGCAGAAAAGGATTATAAAGTAGATCAGGGAAAGCGAGAGTCTGTTACAAAAGGAGGCACAGAGCACTCAGCTTGTTTAGCCTAGCAAAGCAAAGGCTGAGAGGGGCTGTGATTGCTGCCCATAAAAACATCAGGGGGTCAAGCAGCAGGGAGGGAAAAGAGACATTTAAGATAAAGGACAATATGGCACAAGATCAACTGGGTGCAAGCTGCCTGTGAATAAATTCAGGCTGGAAATGAGAACATTAGGGCGGTCAGGCTCTGGAACAGCTGTCCAGCGGGAGGAGCAGGCCAAATGGGAATGGCTTTTAACATTGGATGTGGTACGTTCATAAAATGAATAGGCAGGGGTAGTCCCTGTGGTGACAGGGAACTGGATTCTGTGAGCCAGGAGTGTACTTGCCCTGCTGTGTCCCTGAACGTGGCCGTACTTTTCCCTTCTCTCAACTCCTGGAGTCTAGGAGGGGGCTGCCAGTGCAGAGGGGTTTTCCCCCTCTGCCAAAATACAGAGAGCAAATATGTGGTGTTCAGTTGCAATGTCAAAGGCAAACCATCTTCCTCTGCTCTGTCCTGTGGTGCCAAGGTGACGACAAGGACCAGAATCTCAGTCCATTGTTGTGGGACAGAAAGTCCATGGGAAAAAGTGGGAGAGAAGGGTCAGATAGGTGGCACATTTTGCCATCGTTGTGGAAAATATTGGAGCCTCATGTTCAGGAGATGTTCCTGAAATTCCCTGTCTCCACCTCCCTGCTACTCCAGTTTCTGGGCATTTTTCATTTCTCTTTTCCCAAGGAATTTGCAGTTCTCTTATTTCTACCCTTGGAACTCATCTCCGGCAGTGGAGAATGGATTTGGCCCTTGGATAATTTGCTCTCAAACTTCGACGCTGTAAACTCTGACACAAATAAATTCTGTCATCATCTTTTCCTTTTTTTTTTTTANCGTTGTGGAAAATATTGGAGCCTCATGTTCAGGAGATGTTCCTGAAATTCCCTGTCTCCACCTCCCTGCTACTCCAGTTTCTGGGCATTTTTCATTTCTCTTTTCCCAAGGAATTTGCAGTTCTCTTATTTCTACCCTTGGAACTCATCTCCTGAGCTCTCATTCTCCGGCAGTGGAGAATGGATTTGGCCCTTGGATAATTTGCTCTCAAACTTTGACGCTGTAAACTCTGACACACATAAATTCTGTCATCATCTTTTCGTTTTTTTTAAATTAACTTTAAGAAGTCCATGGCATCTCAACTCTTTGAAGCTGCCTCTCTGCAAGGCATCCTGTAGCTTTGAAGGTGCAGTTGGGGCAGAAATGCAGAGGGCAAGGCACGTCTGCTGAGATAGCAGGGTATTTTGCATTACAGAGCCCCACATTCATCATAGAGTTGTCACTGGCACCATAACCAATCTCAGATCCTTTCAGTCCCTAGGATGGGGTGCTTGGGAGNTCTCAAACTTCGACGCTGTAAACTCTGACACAAATAAATTCTGTCATCATCTTTTCCTTTTTTTTTTTTAATTAACATTAAGAAGTCCATGGCATCTCAACTCTTTGAAGCTGCCTCTCCGCAAGGCATCCTGTAGCTTTGAAGGTGCAGTTGGGGCAGAAATGCAGAGGGCAAGGCACGTCTGCTGAGATAGCAGGGTATTTTGCATTACAGAGCCCCACATTCATCATAGAGTTGTCACCGGCACCATAACCAATCTCAGATCCTTTCAGTCCCTAGGATGGGGTGCTTGGGAGNTCTGACACACATAAATTCTGTCATCATCTTTTCGTTTTTTTTAAATTAACTTTAAGAAGTCCATGGCATCTCAACTCTTTGAAGCTGCCTCTCTGCAAGGCATCCTGTAGCTTTGAAGGTGCAGTTGGGGCAGAAATGCAGAGGGCAAGGCACATCTGCTGAGATAGCAGGGTATTTTGCATTACAGAGCCCCACATTCATCATAGAGTTGTCACCGGCACCATAACCAATCTCAGATCCTTTCAGTCCCTAGGATGGGGTGCTTGGGAGTATCTTTCATGGCCATCACCAGTTCTAGGCCACAGACACTGCCAGATCCATCACGTTGAGGGTGATGGTGTGATTGTTTCTGGTCTTTGTGAACAACACGCCCTTTCGAAGGGAGCAGCTGCATCTTAGCTGGATTTTGATGTGATGAGTTCATGTCAGTCACAGCAACAGGGGAAATCTGATACGAGATGGTGCCAGCAGCCCCCTATCACAGAGCTATATAATGCGTCCAAGACTGTTAGCAAACAGGCTGAACTGGTAAAAATGGGAGGCTCCTTCACATCCTGGGTGGTACTGCCTGTTAGAGGAAAGTGCCCTTCTGCTGCTGTCACCTTCTTCAGGGCCCTGGACCNGTCTTTGTGAACAACACTCCCTTTGGAAGGGAGCAGCTGCATCTTAGCTGGATTTTGATGTGATGAGTTCATGTCAGTCACAGCAACAGGGGAAATCTGATACGAGATGGTGCCAGCAGCCCCCTATCACAGAGCTATATAATGCGTCCAAGACTGTTAGCAAACAGGCTGAACTGGTAAAAATGGGAGGCTCCTTCACATCCTGGGTGGTACTGCCTGTTAGAGGAAAGTGCCCTTCTGCTGCTGTCACCTTCTTCAGGGCCCTGGACCGTACTGAANAGTCACAGCGACAGGGGAAATCTGATACGAGATGGTGCAAGCAGCCCCCTATCACAGAGCTATATAATGCGTCCAAGACTGTTAGCAAACAGGCTGAACTGGTAAAAATGGGAGGCTCCTTCACATCCTGGGTGGTACTGCCTGTCAGAGGAAAGTGCCCTTCTGCTGCTGTCACCTTCTTCAGGGCCCTGGACCGTACTGAACTGGGATGTCTATGCTTGATGAGAAACTCGGCAGCTTGGCTGAGACTGTCCTCCAGGGGAGAAGAGACACGGATGCCCTTGCACCTACTGCTGCCAGCTTGCTGAGTTTGAAGACCACCCTGATTGCTGCTTGAAGAGTGCAGCCCGCCAGCTGCATGGGCAGTTCAAGATTATTTTGTCCACATTATTGTCCCGTGCTTCTATCAATCCTTTTTAAGATACCTGTGCTTCCTGCACTACCAGGCTCCCCACGGCTCCTGCTCCTATGCATGTCTGCTCTCCAGAGTGTCCTGACACTCACAGATGAAAGAGGAAGGGCTGGGGGTCGGGGACTCAGCCTAATGCCCCACCTGCACATGTGCTGGNCGGGCAGTTCAAGATTATTTTGTCCACATTATTGTCCCGTGCTTCTATCAATCCTTTTTAAGATACCTGTGCTTCCTGCACTACCAGGCTCCCCACGGCTCCTGCTCCTATGCATGTCTGCTCTCCAGAGTGTCCTGACACTCACAGATGAAAGAGGAAGGGCTGGGGGTCGGGGACTCAGCCTAATGCCCCACCTGCACATGTGCTGGAGACAGCATTTGTTGTGCTCCTCTGCAGAGCTGTATGGGGAGAGAGGGAGAGCCTGTCGGAGGGAGGCAGCCTGCATGAGAGGCTGCTGTGCCACACCAGCCTGCCTTTGTCTATCGTCACTGCTCCCTTCAGAGAGGCTGGGAATGGGAGCTGGGAACTTTCCCAGTGCCCCATGTCTGCGGTTAGCTGGCCAGTATGGAGCAGGAGCGCAGGCAGCCACCCCCATCTCGCTTGTGCTGCAGGAAGGAGCAGCCCAGGGAATCTGAATGAGGCAGATAAAAAAGGAGAGAAAGTGAGCGTGTGTGGAAAGGATTTGGAGGGCAGATACTAGAAAGCAGAGCTAGTGCTCATGCCCTGAGCTGAGAAGTTGCTGAAGAAGCTGGACAAGTAAGGAGAGAGTGGCGGGAGTGAATAGCAGTGCTGGGAAGCTGGATGCCCGCAGAGCAGTTCCGTTGCTCCGATCAGCTTGGTGTGGAATCTGCACGATTTTAATGTATGTTTTTCTAGCTGGTGTTTGCAGTTCCCTGGGGCTTGCTGATGAAACAGGTTTTCTTTCTAATTTCTCCCTCAGACAAGCATGCAGCTGCTTAATGTGCAGCTGGTTGTGAGACCA
This sequence comes from Steatornis caripensis, assembly GCA_013398225.1. Taxonomy (NCBI): domain Eukaryota; kingdom Metazoa; phylum Chordata; class Aves; order Caprimulgiformes; family Steatornithidae; genus Steatornis; species Steatornis caripensis. Next base: position 106,029 of record VZSC01005652.1, read on the forward strand.
CATGCGCGGCTACGCGGGTCACGCCAAGTCCCAGCACACGTAGTTTATCGTGGTCTTGTGAATCCGTGGTATGGTTTGTTGAGCAGGACTGCAACATTAACTATTGATGCATGTATTTATTAATACCCCTTGGCTTTATTATGTCTGTTAACTGATACATAGCTGGCTTAAATATAATTCAGTCTGAAAACATCCTTTTTTCCTTCAATAGCCTACATAAACAGAAAACATAGATGTGGCAGTGTCATTCTTTGGACCCCTCTGCTGTGACAGCGTCGCAGCTGGGGTGGAAGAAGGGGGCAGGGGTAGTGCGGCAGCCTGCTTTTCTCTGTGAGGCTCTTGGTGTGTGTTCCTGTTCCATGTGCATACATATGTCCCACGCAGGGCTGACTTCGCCCTTTGTAAGGTGTTTTTAGTGAACCCATTCTGCAAGAATGTTCTTCCCTCAGCAGCCTGTGTGATATTCACAGCCAGCTGGTAGAAACTGTAGGTTGGTTTGTTTTTTCCCTTCCCACCCCTTCCCTCTCATTATTGGAAATGAAAGGAGTTGAAGGCAGAGATGAGATTGTGCATTGCGCTGTGCTCTTGTTCTGGCCCCACTGGCAGCATCCTGAGCCTGGTGATGAATGAGCTTGTTGCGTGAGATCCTCCACTGAGGCTTCAGCATCTCTAATAAGGTGGCCAGTGTTTCACTGTCCTCTGTGCCTGCCTCTGGTTTATTAACTGCACCGTGGCAATATTAAGCTGGAGCACTGGGCCAGCATGATCAGAAGGAGGAAGAAGGCTGAGGAGGGGGTGGAGGGAAGAGGATACCAGGGTAGCATGGGAGAAGAGCACACACGGAGCAGGAGAACGAGGGCAGCAGCAGGTGATTGAAGCAGAGGATTAAAAAATGGGTTCCTGCTGGACTGATGCGTGCAGCTCTGCACAGACCTGCTGCGGGCAANTTGGACTGATGCGTGCAGCTCTGCGCAGACCTGCTGCAGGCAATCAGGGAGGCAGAGCCAGACCTTGGCCTTAACGTCTCTGTCTGCTGGACCTGTGCTAGTGACTGGAAGCTGGCACCTGCTCTGTGGGCATGGAGCAAGTGGCTGACTGGAGCTGTCCCCTTTCTCTCCCTTGCACTAATTTCACACCCTTTAAACTGTGCTGGCAGCGCACCTAGCCCTTTCTCCTGACAGCTGCAGCTAGCCCAGGGGAGATGTTTGGCCCATGCTGCTTTTCACCCAGAAGAGACAGTCTTTCCAAAGACATCCCAGGCCGGTTCTGTGAGGATGCCAGGACTGTAGGGACTGTAGTAAGGATGTGCAGAGGGCAGTCTTGCTGGCAGCCAGTTGCTGTGTCTGTCCAAGTTGCAGGTTTAACAGAGACAGGACATAGGCTGAGAGAAGAGTTGGGTCCAAAATATTTGGTCAAGGGAAAAGACCCTTGCAAAACTTTTCCCCTATGGTCCAGGAGGAGGTACGTGCTGGGCCCTGGCTGTGCCGTTCCCGTTCCCTGGTGATCCAGGTCTCTCCTGGGACGCAGGATAGTTGTGACCTGTGGGGAGCATATGTGCCTTTATTAATTTCTGTTTCACAGCCAACTCTGGGTGGCAGCCAGGTATTTATCTGGTTAAACCCACGTGCCCCTGATAGACTCAGCTGGGGGATCTAGAGCTTTGCAGTGCAGACTGGAGGCTGATTTCTCACTTTGTCCTGGATTAGGTGATGTGGGAGAGTAAGTGATTTGACATTGCTCCCAGAGGCTTTAGATACCCAAATTCTACCTAACTCCCAGCTGAGGTGGAATTTGCACTGTCTGAATCTCACCCTCAGGCTTCTCTCTGACTCTCCATTTTGTTTCCCTTCTAAAGGTTATGTCTAGACAAGGGAAATGGCTCCTGACCTCCTCCTATTTGCTGGCTGCCTTCCCAGTGCCCCGGCTCATGGCAGCCTGAGGGGAGGAGCTGCTGCCAGCCCCACCCCTGTCAGGCTCCGCTCCCCAAAAAGCCCCGTGCCAGGAGCCGTACCTCTCCAGCCTCCTGCTTCTGGCCTGTGGCTGCTCCTCTCCTCCCACAGAACTGGGGGTCTGGTGCTAATGATCCCAGGCGAGGTCGCCGCCGCTGGGAGCCAGCTCTGCTCTTGCGTGGCAGCGTGGCGATGCAGAGGGCTGGCAGACGGGAAGGCTGTGCGGTAGGCTTGCCAGTTGGGTCAGCACACAGCGTGCGTGCGTGCAGATGGGGCGTTGTTGATACAAATGGGTCCTGGCATCATCCCGATGCCAAGCTCATGCTTGGTTCCCAGAGTCACCGCCCTGGTCCTGCCCACCGGGCCTGCTCCCTGGTGCCTGATGGCAATGCACCGAGGCCGGGGAAGGCACTGGAGCAGTTGCCGGCCTTCTGACCGAACTTGGGAGGAGGAGGGTGCAGAAAGCAGTTCCTCAAGCAATTTGCACCCTGGTCCATTTAAGGCAGATAGATAGATAGAAATTTGTTGTTCACTGTGAGAACCACATGCTGTCATGGGTTACCAGGGGCCAGTCCCTGCCCTGACATTGTACCATGGCAGGATCTGGTCCAACCCTGCCTTTTCGCTTAGAAGCACCGTCCAAACTGTGGTAACAAAATCGCCTCAGGTGAGGAGGTGGGTCCTGGCCGTGTTGGAAATGAACAGAGCTCTGGCACGAGAAGCTTGTCTAGTGGCAGCCATTGCTTTTGAGTTTGAACTTAACGGATCTACGTGTTAGGACTGGAGGCAGGCAGAGGAGGGATTGCATGTGTTTGTTTTTACTGAGTGCCACATCTGCATTGCTCCCCTGCCCTGCCTTGCTGATGGCCTTTGCTCCTGCTGTGCCCTCGCTCCATCTTCTTGTCCCACGCTCTCCACACCGACAGATTTGCTGTAAACCTTCCTCCCTGCATCCCTGTTCCAGTCATCCTGTAACTTCAGAGTTAACGATGAACACTGAGCCTGCCTGTCAGGCGAATTGCCTTTGCGATGAGACCTGTCAGCCTAGAGGATATATCAAAGGCATGGGGAGGCTTACTGTGTGGGACAGTGAACACGGGCTGTGGAAAGCCCTGCCAAAGGTCTTTTTTACCAGGACCAGCATCCCCAATAACTTATCTTGCCACGAGGATCCAGGCACCGCACAGCAACAGGGAGGAAATTGTATCTTTACAATGCAATCCTTGTTCTTGTCCTTTCCCCACCAAGCAAGCATGACTGTGGCAGGGAAGTTTCACTGACATGTAATTCATCATTTTTAGTGGTGGTGATTTTGACAACAATATTTTTCCATTGTTTTCTTGAATCTTCCCTGCTGCCTTAGCAGCCTGAACAATGTTCAGCTGGTGTGGTTCAGATAGCATGGTTCAGCTTCTTCCTCAATGGGCACCAGAGAAAGAGGGAGCCTATGGATGACTCCAGAGGATCGCTGATTTGGACTAGACCCTTTGCTCTGGTCTGCGGAGGCAGTGTGGGCTAAGGTTCAAGGGTGAATCCTATGGAAGGGTGCTGAGGAAGCATGGCGGTAGACAGGTCCCAATGAAATGCCGCGAGACCTAGGCAGCAAATTAATTAATTCTGCAGCTGTGATTGTGAAGTGAGGGGTATCTGTCTTGGCAAAATGCCACACTGCGTTTGCACAGGACCTTGGTGCAGCAATGGAGGTGAGTTCGGTTCATTCCTCCTCTCTTGGATACATTGATTCTAACATGGAGTTGCTCCAGGATGCGTAGTTCAAGTTGTCCCCCCGCTCAGGAGGACCCGAAGGCTTTCTCTCAGGGACAGCTCAGGCTCCTGATCACTGTTCTGTATCAGGGCTGGGAATTTTCAAAATAATTCTGTATTAAGATCTCATTAATAAACCACGTGTACTTGTGTGTGTAGGAAGTGGAGGAACAGGGTGTTAGATGGTGGATAGGATCCCTCAGGTTTCCAGGTTCAGGATTTTCGTAACGCTGTGGGTTCTTTTCCTATGCAGCTGGCTCAGAGAAACACCATCCAAACCTTCATTCCTGTGCAGAAAATGGAGAAAGGCCTGTTGCTGGAGCACATCTTGCCCAACCTGAAAGTGCCTCAGAGCTATGAAGTTCGCCTGACGCCCATCACCAGCTTTGGGGCTGGGGATATGGCTGCCCGCATCATCCGGTACATGGAACGTAGGTGTCCGCTCCTCGGTCCTGGCTACGAGAGCAGGTCTGAGCCTCAGGCTTAGGGATATGGGCATGCATAGACGTTGTCTTCTGTGACCCTTGAGTGGATCTCTCTATGGAGTTTTGATGGCATGGTGCTATCGCATTTGGCTGTATTTTGGCTGTTGCCATCAATGCAGGGCACTAGATAGAGACCTCTGAGGGACTGTCTCCACTTATCATTCACTCAGCAGCTCTGACTCAACACTCCGTGCTCTGTGGGCAGGAGAGCCCCAAAGCCCCGGTCCCCAGCCAGGCCGTGCTGCAGCCTCCCGTGGCACAATGGCATATTTTAGAGGACAGCCACTGAACACTGCACATTAGCCACATGCCCATAAAAGTAAGAGGATTTCAGGGTGTCATAGTTTAGGCCCAGCCATCGACTAAACACCACGCGGCCACTTGCTCACTTCTCCCTCCCTGATGGCAAGAAGAGAATATGTAATGAAACCTGGTGGGTCAAGACATGGACAGGGAGGGTTCACTCACCAATTGTGGTCACGGGTGAAAACAGACTCAACCTGGGGAAAAGATCTTTTTATTTTTGTTACTAATCAAATCAGAATATGATAATGAGAGAGAAAACCAGATCTTAAAAACACCTTCCCCCCACCCCTCTCTTCTTCCTGGGCTCAAATTACTTTGCTCCGAGTTCTCTCCCTCCTCCCCGCAGCAGTGCAGCGGGACGGGGAATGGGGGTGCAGTCAGTTCACCAGAGATTGTCTCTGCTGCTCCTTCCTCCTCGGGCAGGGAGGGCTCCGCACATGCTTCCCCTGCTGCAGCGTGGGGTCTCTCCCACGGCAGACAGTCTTTCACGAACTTCTGCAACATGAGTCCTTCCTGCAGGCTGCAGTCCTTCATGAACTGCTCCGGTGTGGGTCCCCTCCTCAGGGTACAGTCCTTCAGGAGCAGACTGCTCCAGCCCGAGCTTCCCACGGAGTCATGGCCTTCTTCAAGTGCAGCCACCTGGTCCGGCATGAGGTCCTCCACAGGCTGTAG
>VZSC01005653.1:0-30006 GCA_013398225.1 Steatornis caripensis
CAGGGGATGATCACTTCCCTAGTCCTGCTGGCCACTTTATTTCTGACACAAGCCAGTAAGCTGTTGGCCTTCTTGGCAACCTGGGCACAGTTGCAGCTCATATTCAACCATCTGTTAACAAACACCCCCAGGTCCTTTTCCACCAGGCAGCTTTCCAGCCACTCACTATGATTCTATGATTACTACTACAGTTTGAGGCAAAGAAGGCATTAAGTACCTCAGCCTTTTCCTCATCCTTTGTCACTATGTTTCCCGCCACATCCAGTAAAGGATGGAGATTCTCCTTAGTCCTCCTTTTGTTGCTAATATATTTATAGAAACATTTTTTATTGTCTTTTATGGTAGTAGCCATATTAAATTCTAGTTGGGCTCTGACCCTTCTAATTTTCTCTCTAAATAGCCTAACAACATCCTTGTAGTCCTCCTGAGTTTCCTGCCGCTTCTTCCAAAGGTCGTAAACTCTGTTTTGTTTTCTTCTTGAGTTCTAACCAAAGCTCTCTGTTGAGCCAGGCTGGTCTTCTTCCCTACCAACGCGTCTTTCAGCACATAAGGATGGCCTGCTCCTGCGTCTTTAAGATTTCCTTCTTGAAGAGTGTCCAGACCTCCTGGACTCCTGTGCCCTTCAGGACTGCCTCCCAAGGGACTCTGTCAGCCAGGCTCCTAAACAGGCGAAAGTCTGCCCTCCAGAAGCCCAAAGTGGCAGTTCTGCTAATTCTCCTCCTTACTTCTCCAAGAATCAAAATCTCTACTATTTCATGATCATTACGCCAAAGACTTACAGCTACTTTAAATCTATATACTTCCCCTCCCTCCTTCTGTCCTTCCTTTCCTCCCTCCCAAAATATCTTATTTCTCAGTATTAAGAATGTCTATTCCCATAGATCTGGAGTGTAAGGTTGGGTGGTTTAATTGCCAGGATATAAATAATGTTTCGTTTTTTAGTCTTTTATTTCCTGTTTTAAAAAAAGAGAAGTTGTCCCTTTGAGTACTTGGAAGAAAAGACACACAAGTATGGAAAACCTGTGGCATCATTTTCTGAGACTAGCTTTTCAGTGCTTACAGTGTTAATTGTGTATAAAAAGGGACTAGCAGCTACAGAAGAGGAAAGGGTAAAAATTACATTGACTGCTTCAACATCTGGACTTATTATTTCGATTACTACCGTCTGAGTTCTTATGCAAGAGAAGTACTAATTGTTGTCCAGTCTCATCTGAGTTCTTATGCAAGAGAAGTACTAATTGTTGTCCAGTCTCATCAGGAAGTTGTTAGAAGGCTCCATTTCATTTGAAAGAAGACATTAATTTTAAAAGGCATACTTAGTGATCATAATTTAAATAATTTTGAGACATTTTGTCTTCACTGAGAAAAGTGCCATTTATTGAATACTTCTCACTGAAATAACCAATATTTAAATGGTAGACAATTGCTCTCAGCAAGTTAGACTGTTTGCAATGATGCATTATGAACATAGTTTAAATGAAGAAATATTTGAAATAGCATATTGCTTTCATTTTTCAATGAAATTTATCAACTGTTGGACATACACTACTAGCTAAGAGTGTAAAAATGTTCAGTTATTTCACCATAGCACTCTGGCTTAGAGTGTCGAACCACGCAGCCGCTCGCTCACTGCCCCCACCCCCCACCACGACCCCCACTCCCCCCACGGGGATGGGGAGGAGAATCAGAAAACAAAGGGCAGCCCTCATGGGTTGAGATAAGCACAATTTAATGCAACAACAGAGAGAGAGAGAGGGAAGAGAACGATAACAATAACAACAACTAGAGTACTGACTAGAGAGAGTAGAAACGAGTGATGTGCAGTACAATTGCTCACCACCTGGAACAGGAACCTGAGCCACCTCATGCCCTTCCCAGCCGCGCTTCCTGCGCCTTGCCTGGCCAGACCGCAGTTAGGTACTGGGCATGACGTCAGTGGTATCGAATACCTGCTTGGCTAGTTTGGGTCAGCTATACCTCTCCCAGCTTTCTTGTGAAAACTGACTCTGTCCTAGCCAAACCCAGGACATAGACTAAATTCTTTCACAAAGAAAACTGCTATGAAATTAGAGTTGAAGCAAAAACCAAGATCAATTCTCCTTCTCTTGGTCTGCATGTGCTGTAAATACTATGCTTGTTTCTCTTCTTATCTCTAGTTCCAAACTTTTGTCACTGACCCAAACAGGGCAGATCTATTAGTTCTTGAGAGCTCCATGAAGCGCGATTGGAATGGTACTCGTATTGGAGATGTGAATGAGAAGGATCTCTAAATCTGTACTTCTTAGCGCTAAAAATCATTATTTAATTATTTTGTTCTCCATCAATAGAAAAATAACATCTATGATACTTGGATGAAAGGAATCAAAGAGACAAAAGTTTAATTACACTGCTTTATTTCCTTTGCAGCTGTGTCCCATTAGCTTGCAAGCAGTAGGGTATCTCTTTGCAAGCTCTGACCGTCCTACCAATATATTTTTGGCCAAACTGATAATTAAAATCAATTACTGGGGATAGAAGTGATGAAAGGGATATTTTCCCCAACAGATACCTCTGAATTAACTTTACTGCCATACAATAACTTTCTAGTTTACTGGTTGCTGATTGCCAGATGCTCATTCGAGATTTTTAAGGATAAGAAACATCTTTGTTAAAAATAACTATTTGGTCCAGTTTGGTAGAGAATGGATAATGGAAAAGTTTGTGTAGGCTGATTGTTTTCATGCACATTTTAAAGATGTGTTTTATACCATCTAAGTCTGTAATTCTTACTTATGTTTAATAGAGTATTTAGTGTATATTTGGAGTATATTTTGCACAGAATTCAGAATTCATAATGAAAAAAATTATCAGGAGTTAGGTATCTAACCTATGTAGGCTGATTTTTTAAAGTCCCATTAGGTACATGGTGGTATCTGGTGGTATTTGCATGCTTTTGAAAATCTTGGCATGAAGACATTTTGGATATGCCAGCAATTCTGCATTTATGGGATCGTTATGTCATCCACCTTGGGAAATTTTCTAAAAGCATTCAGTAGTGCTACAAAGCCCAGATTAGGGTCCTTTGTCTTTTGAGCTGTTTTGGAATATATGATTGAGGTGTAGTTGTTCTAATTTTTTTCCATTTTTTGTATATGCTTATAATGTAAAGGATGTAGAGGTAAAAATAATGACTAAGAGTATCCTAGACAGAAAAAAGAGAACATTTATGTGTCTTCTCAGGGCTTTTTAGCTCTTCTCCCTGTGAAAATATATGCTAGACATGCTACTGTTTGAGTCTTGTTTGTTGCTTGTTTGCCTGTAAGGAGTTTAGTCATTCAGTGAGTGAGAACCAAGAACAAGGTGGATCACAGCTGACACCCATTTAAATGTATGTGGTGCATAACCCAAAAGTCCCGAGACTCAGCCAAGTTCTTCTAAATTCAGAAGGGAATATACTGTAATGCATGTAGTGGCTAAATAACATCCTTTTATCTATCTCTGAAATGCATTATGAAGGGTTAAAGTTACTGTTAGTGACTTTCCGTAATACACTGGAAATCAGAAACAAAGTTCTTTTTGGTTTTAAAGGCCGGTTCTAGGAGACACATTTTTAGAAGTCAGAAGATCAGGCAAGATTTCACAGCTGCATTCCTCCAATCTTTCTTTCCCTCGCTATTACTGCAGAATATGCTCTATTCCTGCCTTAGCTTTTCTTTATACCTTTTACTTTCTTTGACAGTCCTTCTGTTGAGAGTTTATCTTTCACTAGCTTTTAAGCCTCCAGCCATCATATACTGTCATGGTCCTTTGGGGCACATTGATCTTCATTCCAGCATTGTCTCGCTCACTTGAAGGCTTATCACCAGCATTTCTTTGAAAGGCTGTCTCTAGTTTAATATCTGAAGGTTAGTCAACACATGACAGACCCTTTACTCTCACCTGCAGAGTCCTAAACCATTATTACCACTATTCTGCTCTTATATTTGTAGGTTTTAATCAGCTTGGATGTGTAGGAGAGAAAATTTAAAACAGTCATTAAATGTGATTTGTTGACTGTTCTCCAAATTCTCATCTCTGTTTTATTAATATTCATGAGTAATCTCATAGTTAATAACATAGATCATTTTCACTGGATTTTTTAGTGTTTGTTTTTTTAAAACAAAACCACATCCTTCTCCATCAGGCAGTCAACAATAAAGGATTACATGCTTTATTTTTTAAGTGATTCTGCTATAAAAACGAAGAGCTGTGTGGGAAATCCTGATAGAATCACCTTGCCTCAGACTGCATAATAAACTTAACTAACTTGGAATTAAAAAGAAAAACAAGTGTGTGGGTCTACCCCTTAGATTGTTTGTTTAATTTGGAGGAAAATACTGAGCAGCTCAGGCACTGTGGCATTACTCTCAGGATGCAATTTGCTCAACGGACTGATTAGCAAGGGAAAAGAGCAGAGGAGGAAAGGTGGACAACGGGATGGGGGAGACTTTTTCTGTAGCCTTGCTCTTATCACAGGAAAATGTTTGCACATTTGTACCAGTTTAGTTCTCATGGAACAGTGAGCAGCATATGTTCTATTCACTTGACAACATCTACTCTCCTACAATTTGCCAAGTTTCCTTTTTAAAGCACCTCAAACAAATTATGATTATCCACTATTATTTTAGAAGGATGAATACATGCTTCTGCTGACACCGTGCTTTGATCCATGGATTTCCAGCTGATGGATGAGATGCCTCTCCATCTTCCTCATAACCGCATATTTCTCAGATGGGTAGAGCATCAATAGAAATCCATATACAACAATATAATAAAACAATGCAGTAAAGTTATTTGGCCGATACATGCATAAATCATTCACATTATTAATGTGAACTGCTCTTATTCTTTGAATATGTATTTCTTGAAGCACGAAATTAGCGTAACCTTACTTAAGTATGTCATCAGGCAATAGTTTCTTCCTTGGCTTAATGTCATCTACAATCTATCTCTGAATATGCTAGATTTTTTCCCAGGTCAAAGTTATTTCAAAATTGACATGATGTTTTGAAGCAAGAAAAAAAATATTGTTTGCAGTTTTTTGCCTCTGTATCCTCCTCTGTTGCTTCCTCATTCAGTTCCCCTTCTCTTTTCCAAGTTTATTTCAGACTTTACAATACTTTTTCTGATTTCTATTTATACATATTTGATATCAGTTTATTACCATTTGTCTTCATAATAGTATGAGAACTTAAATGATTCTTCTCCCTCCCTGGTGTTTCTACATAAACATACACATTTCATTTCTGTTTCCACACATGGTTTTCCTTTTGTTGGGCTGAATAAGTGAAGTGTCTTCCCAGTGTCCTTGGCTAAAATAATCTCTCTGTTCCTTTGTATATCTAAGAATTCTTTCCTGAATCTCTGCAGTTTGGAGTTCTATTTTCTTGAGCAAGAGTGACCAGAAAATGTCTCAACAATAATTTAAAATATTTTTCCTATTGCGTGTGCTAATCATATATTCATCAGGCTGTGAAGAATCAGGACTTGAGGGATGCTTATTCATTGCTATATATGCATAAACATACATAGCATCAAAACCTAAACATGGACTGTACATTTTGTACTTCAAAATTAACACTTTGCACATACATAGAAGAAGAGGTGGGAACCAGTGACTATCATGAGCAAGCAGTACTGCCTAATTTTAGCAGTACCTGTCTGAAATATTAAGAAGCTGATCTTTTCCTTTTGAGAGTAGCACTGTACATGCTAATGAGCAACAGGAGTAAGGAAAATTCTTATGCAGGCTTATCACTACCTGATGCAAAAAATCTGCTTTTATCCCCCAAAACCAGACAAGCTGTGTAATGTCAGTAGTTACTCTTGCACTGTAATCCTAACAATGGGAGCCCATAAGAGATGGCTTTGAAATGAGATCCTTTGCTGCATTGTTTTAAGCTACTGTGGTACCTGCCCTGACTATAAAACAATTTGCAAAGCCTTAGAACTTTAAAAACTTGCCCTCTTAGTGTTGATGGAAACTCTTTTGACACAATGAAGAAACTGTTCTACTAAGCATATCCAGATCCTAATGGGAAAGCAATCCTTTAATACTGGCAAAGTGCAGGCTCTGAAATTGCTTTGATACAAGTGACTGTCACACAGGTGAGCTTGCCAGCATGACAGGGAGGGTGGGGAATGTTAATCCAGCATGTTCTCCATCTTTCCAGTAATCATTCATTGCTGAGTTTGTCACAGTCATTATTGCTGGCAATGATGCTTTTCTATGCCTAAACTTGGTATTTGCATAATGTCCCATAAGTTGCTAAGAAATCTTATAATATTTGAGAGTGGTATTTCTTAGAAAGAATGTGGATATTAAAAAAAAATCAAACAAACAAACCACAAAAGAAACAATAAAACCTGTTCACTTGATTTTTTAGAGCTAGTTGTAAATGTTTTATTTATTCTCATTCCCAGAAAGAATGTGCAAGCAATAAGAATTTCCTCACTAATGTGTGGGATAAACATTATGCAGAAGTTTGATCTAGCTTGTTACCTAGCTTCCCTGTATACACAAAGGTAAAAAAAGACTCTCCAGAATTTTAAATTGGTCAGCCCTGAAGTGGTCAGGCAGTTGGACTAGATGGTCATTGTAGATCCCTTCCAACTGAACTACTTCTATTCTATTCTGTTCTATTCTAATTCTAATTTGAACTCATCCATCTAAAATACCTATCTTAGGAGGTATAAACTGCCCTCCAGAAGCGCCACTGTCTCCTACTTCATTGATTACAAAAGGGCAGGCAGACAACTAGAGTAAGCTGAGTATTTCAATTTTACACACCTCACATCATGTTTAATACATCCAATGCTATACATGCAAACTGAAGAATGCATATTTTTTAGTCTTATTCTCACTGACTTTTGTGGGTTTTTTTTCTTTTTCCAATAGCAAGAACAGGAAGTGAATAAATGAAGGGAAGAGGGAAAATGCTATGTAAGAATTCTGTATTAGATCCTGTATGGGGAATTTTAAGAATAAAACCAGGAAGAACAATCTTCTGCTATAGCAATTTTAACCCTTTGTTCAGACTTCAGGGACTTAAGGAAAAATGTTTTAAAAATTTTTGCATGCAACATAGGGCAAACAATTGTGAAAACAATTGTGAATAATTGTTTAGCCTGGAGAAGAGAAGACTGAGAAGGGATCTAATCAATGCTTACAAATATCTAAAGGGCGGGTGTCAAGAGGATGGGGCCAGACTCTTTCCAGTGGTGCCCAGTGACAGGACAAGGGGCAACGGGGACAAAATGGAGCACAGGAAGTTCCACCTGAACGTGAGGAAGAACTTCTTCACTGTGAGGGTGCCAGAGCACTGGAACAGGCTGCCCAGGGAGGCTGTGGAGTCTCCTTCTCTGGAGATATTCAAAACCCGCCTGGACGCATTCCTGTGCAACCTGCTCTAGGCTAACCTGCTTTAGCAGGGGGGTTGGACTAGATGATCTCCGGAGGTCCCTTCCAACCCGTACCATTCTGTGATTCTGTGATAATTACTTATTGCATAATTACTTATATTAAAAAATATTATAACATATCTAAGTCAAAACAATGACGAAAATACATCCTCATCAGACTTCTGAGCTCTGATTGCACTACATAAAACATTATTGATCATACACAATCTGTACTGAGAATCCCTTAAGAAAGATTTGCTAACAGAAAAAACTATTAAATATTTATGCTTCATATCCGCCTTTCTAAGGTAAAACAGTTATTTATTCTAATTTAAAATTAATTACTTTGCTTATGTTCTGAGTCCAATTTCTCTTCAGAGAAGTATTTCTTTTATGCTTATAAACAAAAGCTGTCTTTCTGATTCTACCTTCTGTCATGCTAATTATTAGGTCTGCTTTGCCCAAAACAATAAAAGCTGGCAATAACAGTAAAATATGAGTTCAGGCTTGTTTATTTTATGTTAAAATTTATTTGCAAAGTAGTTTTGAAAATTTTACCTCAGATGGTGAAAAAATTGTGATCCTCTAAACAAGAGGCTGTGTTGGAAACCTGGCCTTCTGACAGTTTGTAAACCACATGGGTGTTCCAGAAACAATGATAAAAAGACACTACATAAAAAAATAAACTGTAGACTGGTAAAACTGAAAGAAAATGATGGAAATCTCACTTCCCTGAAGGCAGGAGTTTTGGTGCTTGCTCCAGAGGAGCCAAGGGAATTTTGGCCCACATCATCTGGGGAAGAAAGCATTTCTCTTTTTCTTATTTTTACTTAATGTCCTGGTTTCAACCCATTTTCTTTTTAGTAATTTTACTTTTCAGTTAAGGCTCTTCTAAGAGACTGCATTCTCTGAAAAAAGTGCTGTGAGCTCAAACCAGGAGACTTGAGTAGGCACAGCCAAAAAGATGTGACAGATCACAATGTCCAATTCACTGCTGTTGCAGAAAAACAAAAAAGCTATTTCTCCTGCCTTTTATATTTTTGCTACTTCTATTCCTTATTTTGTGGCATCTGCCTTCCTCAAGTACATTACATATATAATAAAGATTTCTGCTTATTTTTCTCACCCTCTCTCCCCTTCCTTGCATGAGTTATCATCTCCCTGCAGCTCTCAGTTCTCCTCTCTCTAAGCTTTGCTAACTTCTCCCCCTGCTCTTTCTTTTTTAACCCTTCAAAATCCCTACACATTTGAGCCTCTCTCTTTCGTTCACTCCAGCTCCATTCATTTCTCATGCATGATTTTCTACCTGTGACAACTCTTCACCTCGCACTCAGACCTTAATACCCATCTCCTCCTGTACTGAGATTATAAATTTTTTAAATGTGAAGACAAAAGTGCTTTTCAAAAGTCATAATTCCTGACCAGAAACATCATCCTAAATAGATTCCCATGCCATTGAATATATATAATTTATTGTAAATCTATTTTTTCTTGAATATTCATAATGTATAGATAATACCAAAATCCATCTCTCCTAAAGGTATTTTATCGTGACCTTTAATAATTAAAGTTTTTCTTTATTGTTGTTCTTTTTTTTTTTCCAAAAAAAAAGGCTGTCATGCATACGTACCTTTGTTCAAGAAGTTTGCAAAACCAGGTTACAGCAGGTTATATATCCACAAGACACTAGGGACGTGTGCTTCCTTTCAGTTATCATTTTGCTCTTTATCAAACACTTTCTGTCAGAACAAAGCTTTGTGGAACTGTAATAACAAGTTACTTGGTACTGAACTAAGGTGATCGAGGAGTGATTTCATATCATTTTACTTTAAGTGCCTTAAAGTTGGGCATCTAGTTCAAGTACCTCACTGTGACTCCTGGTATTCCAAGATGAGAGAGCTCACTGGCTCTCCTCACCTGCCTGAGGGATCTTTGTGTGGAGAGAAATGCCCATAAGAGAGTTACAATACTCCTTGCAGAGAACTGGGTAGTTATAATAAATAGCTAAAATTAGGTGAGAGAATAACACTACCGCTCTCATAAAACCCATCTCCTCCTTACCGGCCCTTTTAAAATGTACCTTACAACCATGAAGACACCATCTTCACTCTTTTTTTTAATCCAAATCAAGGTTCTGAGAAATTCTATGGCAAGCTGATTTAGAATATATTAGAATATATTTAGAATACATTAATTTGATTTAGAATACATTAATTGTGAAATGAAGGGGGCTTCTCCTGAACTCATTATCTGGTTATCACTTTGGGATGTCATCTGCACTACTAGGAAATTGTTCATGAAGCTGATCTTATGAAACTACTTGCTACAAAATTCAACGTACATTCATCAAGCCTGACAAAAAAATAACTCTATATTCTGTTTTGAATTGCTGCAGGGAACTATGATCCTCCAAGAAAATATAGACAATTTTCAAAGTGTTGCAAACTGGATTTCCAAAAACGACAAGATAAATGAAGAGATAAAACCCCAAGAACATAAAGACAATTTTTTTTTTTTCCTACAATAAGTTTCTGTACCACTTGGGAATCACAGATATCACGGCAAATAAAATATTTAGTGTATGCTTTTCTTTTGTGTAAACTTAGATATTGTTCTGTAAATAGTTTTATGTTATTACTTTGTCTTCAGAACTGAGCAGGTTTGTGTTGGATTGTATTCAAGTAATTGTCCTAAGAAGACGCTGTAGTAAATCTACATCTATTTTTCCCCAACACCCAGGAAGTATGAGTTTGCTTCCAAGGAAGATATGCTAAAAAAAAAATATTTTAAATCTCCCAATTAATTTTTAAGGATAATATTTCATTTAGTTTTAAGTTCACTGATTTAGCAACAGGTTTTATTTCTTAAGAACACATTAAAATAAATAAAAACTTCCTAGAATCCCCCAAACATCTAAGATCTGAGTTAAATAGTTTATTTCTCTTCAGTTGATTTTTTTCTTTCATCACTATTCTTCTAACACTTCTGCAATTTATGCCTGAAAGACAAAAGCCCATCAACTTGGTATTTCTTCACTGCAAATTTACTGTTCCAAAATGGTAATGAAAAGTGTATGGAAATTACGAAAATACTATCTACTCCCTTCCTCCGAGACGGGTTTAACCCATAATTCAGCATGAATGAAAGTTTGCTACAGTAGAGATCTACTTTAGTTAAATGGCTATATTAATCATTTACCTCCCAGGTATCTTCTGAGTATTTGCTTCACTTCTTTCTTCCATTGCAGAGCTTTTTTTTTCATTTTTTTCTTTTTTTTTGTTTTTTAGAAAATAGGAGCAGAGAACCACAGAGACATAGAGCATAAGAGGTCACCTAATTGACTTCCCTTCCCATGTCCCTACACAGAGCAGAAATTACTATAATTAAGCTATCTATGGCAGATGTCTAGTTAACCTGCTCTAGAGATCCAACATAGAAGAGATCCCACAGCCTATCCAGAAGATCTTTGCAACATTTCACCAACTTCATAGGTACAAACCTTTTCCTATTATCTAATCTACATGTCTTTGGTGAGAGATTGAGCTTCTTTTTTTCTTCCCCTTTCACTTCCACACAGAAAGCAACTGATAACCATTCTGTCCGAGACTTCTTTTTTCATGCAGGAAGATCACTATCAGTTTTCATACAAATAAGAGAATATGGATGTGGAATCATTTCAAATGAAAGGTAAGGCTTTACTTTATTCTGGAAGGATTACAACTAACAAAGTCAAACAAATTATTCAGTTAATGGAAACAGTTTTATAAAACCTGTGGAAAAAGATATAACATGGATATTCTCTCAACATCCAGCATGATAGACCAAGCAGGACATCCACCTGCCGCTGTAGTATTAAAAAGTGGTAAGTATTAATACCTTTTTAGCATACATGTTCTGCTTTTCATCTTTAAAGTATTCTAAAGTAGACTAGTTGCCTGCTGCCACTGTTAACATCTACATGGCTGTGTTTCCAATATGTTATAGGTTAGATCAGACTGCCAAGAGTCTGCATAAATGGGGTTTCCAATAAGCAAGCCAGCTGGAAATAAGATTTTAGTGTATACCCATGAGCAGTAGATTGTGTTGTGAGAACGTAGTCCAGCCTGTATAGTCATACTGGTTGCGAGACGTGTGGGAGCAGATGCCAAGCTTTCCCAATCTGCTCCTTGCTTCCTGAGCACAAAATCGTGACATTCTCTGAGACGTTGCTCCACCTTAAGTCAAGCCCACTTGGAAGAAGTTAATGGACAGAAGAATAGCAGTTCAACCATGTAGGGCTGGTGTGTGGCCATGGTATAGGTCCAATTGCCACCCAGGATCAGAAAAGCTGTCCTATCCACCAGCCTCCACTGATAACCCAAAATCCACAACTAAACTGGAGACTATAAGATTTTGCGTTTAATTATTGGGTTTAAATGTATTCTAAGAAGTCAATTTTGATTGTCATCCCTCTTTGTCCTCACAATCAGATGGTAAATTGTACCAAAATCTTGCACTATTACTTCTCACGGAGATTTCTGTTAATCACATATAATGATCCACTCCAAGACAGATGTATAAAGTCTAGCTTGAATAAAATTGTAACTCTGCCTTTTATGCATGAAAAAATACTTGATTTATTGCCTCTATTTCTTTGCCTACAAGATCTGAAGTTGTGAATGTTGTTTCATTTCAACATATCATAATATTCATGTTGGGAATCAGAAAGGATGAACTACTCTGTTGTGTATCTAACTCTGATTTTTTAAGTAGTTGCTCCTTGGAAAGTGAAAGTCCCATTTGAAGTTCAGTAAATGTATAGAGGTATTTTAGGGAGGCAGGATTATACTGAGCAAGACAAGAAATTAATATTTACATTTAGATGATGGTGTTCGAATGTTTCAGATATCAGAAATAATCCACTTATGGTTTCTTCTGTAGTTTCTCATTTCCCATACCTATCTTTAATGTCAGAATCCTTTTTTCACTATTTGAATTGTAACCTATTGTTCAGCATTGTGAGTTTCTGGGGTTATGTGCAAATAATGTTATTTCTAATGCAAAGAGAATGTGACAGAATTACCTCTGCCTACACCATTTCTTCATAGTGGTGTTGTCTTAATGCTGTACAGATTCTTGGGTTTCATAAACAATTAATTTAAGACTTGCTTTCTTCGTTAAAATCCTGAGAGACAGAAGGCCTGAAAGAGAAGATGACCCCTAGTAATGCAAAGCAGGGGAAATGTTACTACACATTCCTTTACCCTCAGGTATTTAGCCACTAGAACTATTTTTATTTCTTAAAATATTTATTTAACGTATAAAATCTGAGGTGTTTTTGTTTCCCCAAAATACATTTTATAAGAAATAGTTTCTAGGAGATTTTCTTCAATACATGTAATGGGTGATGAGTTGCTATCCTCAGATATTGCCTCCAATCAAGCCCTACATACTCTACATAGGAAGATGAATCAACATAATTCTTAGAACAACATTTTTCAGCAAATTGTCCTGTTAAATAGGAAAATTCTACTCAAGTCTGCAAAGCGATAAGCCTGACCCTCCAACTCTGATTTGAAAGGTCATTTTGATTAGTATAGACAAAATTAGAAAGCAAATGCGTTTTCAATGCCTGGTGTCCTTTGGCTGTTAATGGCTGAATGGCCTGGTTTTTCAGAAGTGTAAATCATGTGCAGGTTCTGCTGAACGCAATGGGAGGAACAGGCATCATGAATTCCTGACAATCAGACCATGAGTTGTCTCACTTCTTTCTCATTTCTCCTTTCCCTTCCTGCTCTTTTCTTGCTATGATAATGTAATGGCCTTTTTGACAAAGCAACTTCATTCATGGTATGGTAAGTATAATGGCTTTCATCTCAAGGTTGTATACTGAGAAAACTATTAAAGTTTCCTTTCAATTCATCAAAACTGAATTATGTTTCAGACAACATACTAAGTGCATCAGAGGTCCCTTACAGCATCAACCACAGCCAATTGGCAAGCCAGCTGAAGCTATTTAACAACGCAGAGTTCTGTGCAGTTAACGCCATTATGAATTATCGATAAAGTATCTACACTCAGATTTAGCCTATGAAATTACATTTCTCAGCTGTATTCAAAATTTATAAGGTATTGTCATCAAATAACTAAGTTTCTCAGGAAATTAAAAGAAAA
Organism: Steatornis caripensis; assembly: GCA_013398225.1. NCBI lineage: Eukaryota > Metazoa > Chordata > Aves > Caprimulgiformes > Steatornithidae > Steatornis > Steatornis caripensis. The sequence goes on from VZSC01005653.1 coordinate 13,573, forward strand.
TTTCATTTTTCTAATATTTAGCCAAATTGTTGCTCAAGTGTGATGAGTCGATGGAAACAATACGGTGGGAAGAAGAAGTTGCATCTCTCTTAAATGGTTAGTATTTATTACTATGAAAAGATTTTTTTAAACAAAATAATTTCAAAATTCATTGCTATTATTTTAGATATGAAAGAACAACACAGGATTGGAACAAATTATACACAATTGGAACTTTTCTAGTTACAGATAAGCAGTGTTTTAACTAGCCTGGCACAGTTAAAGCATTATATGGCATTAGTATACAAATACTGGTATATCTATTCATACCAGAGATGTAGAAGAGATACCCATGTTTAATGTATACGCATTTTTTTATACTCTACAGATATAAACCTTTCTATCCAAAAATGACCAAATCTACACTAAGGTTCATACTTGTCTAGCATCATATCTGAAATAGTTTTGCCAGTATAAAACTGCATGTAGCCATAACAGAGACTTTGAAATGTAAGTTCAAGGGCATTTCTTCCCATTTTAATAAGCCATTCAGTTTCTCTGTGCAATGGATTCATGACTTGTATTTATTAGTTTGATTCTTTCATCCACCTCACTTTTCTCTTTTATAGTAATTTCATATTTAAGATGCACTGTCAGAATGTACAAAACCTTTTAAAAATCATTAGAAACAAATGGTTGAATAAGAACACAATGTGACAGATAAAAATGGACACATAGAGATATTGTAGGCATGTGACTAGGCTAGGGCAAAAGGGAATCAGTCCTGTTTCCATTTCTTCCAAAGGAGAATAAGAATGAAGCACAGAAGTGACGCTTTCCATAGCCAAGAAAAACACACTGCGTTGGGAGCTGCGATTACATTTTTTACTCAGATTCAGCGATGATGCTTTTAAGAATACTTCCATTTAATCAAGGCTTTTAAATGATCAATAGAATTATTGTTTCAGGCTAAAATTCGGGATGTAGTATGAGATGGACTGCATTACTGCTTTGGGTTGAGGAGACCTGCAGGGTAAGTAGGCAGAGAAAGACTACTCCTGGACTTCTTCTGAAGTTTTAACATCAGTGGGAAGAGGGAAGGTTTAACATGATTTGAAAGCATTTCAGCATTGAAAGCAGCAGTGAAAGAAGGAGTAGTTCAGAAATTGGATGAGATGTTAAATGATTTAAAAGATAATATACTATTATGCAATGTTATAATTCTAAAATAACCCTAATAACATAGGTCTTTACTTGAATTAAAATAAAAAGGAAGAGTAATCTAAAGCCCTATAGTTTGTCAAGGAAATATAGAAGAAAAAAACGAGCAAAATCAGTGTGCCTTGAGGTTTAGTTACATTTGGGAAAAACAAAATCATAGCATATTGAATAGTGGGTTTTTTAAAAAGTAATGCAATGATCTGAAATATACAAGATATATGCAATCAAAAGCCAAACTTTGAATGAACACTGAATTTTTTTTGGCTCTGTAATGAGAATAAAATCTTATAAACTTTTATCTAAAGTGTTTTATAACATCACATTTAAAAATATGAAAATTGTGAAAATGTAAGGTTAAAGCCATATTTTTTTATTATGCAAGTGTGTTTTTAAACTCAAATCACAGAATATTTGAGACTGGCAGGGACCTCCAGTGGTCATCTAGTCTGACCACCCTGTTCAAGCAGGGCCACCCAGACACTGTAGCTCAGGACTGTGTCCCGATCACTTTTGAGTATCTCTAAGGACTCCACAATCTCCCTCAGGAACCTGTTCCAGCTTCTTTCTGGATAATCTTATTTGCTTATTAGTACTGAATAATTTTTTTTTTTAAAAAAGGACTGCTGTAAAAAATTAATGAAGTCTGATTATTTGGGGGGCAAGGGGGGACACCTATCCACAAAATAGAGTTTTATACAGTGAGAATAAGAAAGAATGGAAACATACTTCTGAAAGCTGAACCTTTTAAGTATTGAATTGAAACTGCTCAAGGCGTGCTTTCAACCATGTACAGAAATAATTGATTAGTAAATGATTAGTCTTTGAATCAGTCTGTCAGACACCTAAACAGAGAGGTGCCTATAACAAACTAGAGGCAAAAGCAGAAAAATTTAGTTGGCACACAAGATGAAATGACAAGAATGAGATTTAATTTGTCATATAGTAATTTTAAAATCAAAGCTAAAAAGAAGTTACCACCTGCTACAGTTTAAGGATGGACTGGCTATTAAACTGATGACAGATGCTCTCTATTAACCCTTTCCCTTCACAGAAGGGGAAGGGAAAGTGAAAAGGGAAAGAGGCTTAGGGGTTGGAAAAATTAAAACAGCTGTAATAAAACAATAACAATAAGAAGTATTATCATATCAATGGGAAATAATGAAATATATACAAATATATAGAAAATCAATATCAAGCTACCCTAATGATGATTGCATCACCCCAGATGCTTACAGGACAGTTCCCTGGGACAGTCCCAGACTGGGCTGAGCAGCAGACAGCAACTGGATTGAGGAACATATGGATTGGGATCGAAGGCAGGAGAAAGAAACAAAGTCGTCCCCAGATGTCAGGCATAGAAGAAGAGAGCTTGACCCTCATGATCCCTCAGCTTTATACTGAGTATGACATATATAGGATAAAATACTTCTTTTGGTCAGTTTGGTTCACCTGTCCAGTCTGCTCCTCACTGCAGGTGGAATCCTTTTATGCCCTTCCACTTATGGTACATAAGAAAGTTAGCAGTGCCCTTGGTTTCTATAGGAATAAATATAAGTATAAGCAAGAGCCTTTCTGCATAATATTCATACTGCTACTCCAGCAACAACTATAAACATTGAGCATTATCACTCTTAGAAGCAGTCACTGTCTGAAAAAAATTCAGAAAGTGCAGTCACTTAGAAGAGAATTAACTGAAAAGAAAAATTACTAAAAAGAAAATTGGTTCTGTCCCAGCTCAAACCAGAACACCAACACAAAGACTTATGACTTTAAGTTCAGGCTTGAAAGCAGATAAAAGTGGGCAGGCGAGCAGACTAGATACATGAGAAAGAACAGAAAACTATTTAGTAGAGGAGAAATGGAAGCGTTTGATGTAATATTGAATATACATTGTTGCAAAAAATTAAATATGAGCTTCTGTAAATTTAAGACTACAAGACACAGTTTAAAGGTTGGAGGAAAGTGACAAAGAAGAAACCAAACCAGAGAATACTTTCTATCACTTTTAAGATAAACAACTATGAAAATGTAAAAAAATCACATATACTCGGAGATGTTTAAAGTGTCCTCACAGTTTCCTTGTGTGCTATAAGAACAACGGACTGATGAAGAAGAAAATTAGACCTTTCTAGCTTGGAATAGGAAATTATTGACATCTTGAGAAAAACTAGTCCAACCCTTGCTCAAGCAGGGTTATCTACAGCAGGTTGCCCAGGACTGTGTCCAGTCCACTTTTGAATATGTCCCCAGACGGAGATTCCATGAGCTCTCTGGGCAACTTATTCCAGTGTTTTACCACCCTCACAGTAAAAGAGGTTTTTATTGTTTTCAGATGGAATTAACAATGCTGATATTCAAGAATTCTAATTGGGACAAGTCTTCTTGGTGAGATCATGCTTAATGTGCAAAGAGAAAAAGACTAACTGACAGCACTCATGATGTTCTTATCCACAGACATCCAGCTGTAGAAATTCAGACTATGGAGAAAAAGAACCCAACAACAACAAAGTTTTATAGGATGAAGAAAAAGAGAACAATTCTAAGTCTGTATACTGTCATCTTCTTTAAAAAAGAATGTTCAGACATCTACAGTTGAATTCCTTTATAATTTTTGTGTCTCTGTGAAGAATGTTCCATTTCCCTGTGTGTTAAGAGAATTAATTCTGTCTCTGGTTCCTTTGATATGCTTGTTATCGAGAAGATGCCACTGGTATTTTAAAGCATTCATACAATTTAGGAAGTAAGGTCAAAAGGACCTTTATTAGGTTATAACGACTCCATCCTGTAAGATAAGGAATAGGAAAGACAAGACAGACCAAACACATTGCAGCATCAGAGAAACCTGCAGTGTGTTGCAGAGAATTGATTAGGTAATTTATGCTGTACGAGGTAGAGGAAAGCAGAGATAATACCACTCTGCTTGGGAGCCTTGCCAATCTCATCAGGGAGAAAATTTCTCCCCACACCAAATCCAACAATCAGCATAGCTTTGTGAGCAAGACACATCAGCCAAGTCACCTGAGAGGTTTTCCTATACTCTGTAATATCACATTTCTGATAGTCTTGAGGAATATGAGAAATCATTCAGGAAATGATATGAAACATATGACAAGAAAAATCCTTCCCTGAGTCCCCTGATGTGTTGACAACTCACAAACATAAGACTTTATCCTATATCTTTATAATTGTGTCCAAGAGAGGGCTGGAGCTGATAACACTATGGGACTTTGAAATCATGGGAGCCCAGACCATTTCACACATTATTGTCCTTCCTGTTTGAGGTTCACAGGTTGATGATCTAGCTGTCTGGCTCCAGGATTTATACAGTGTATGCTTTGGCATAGTTTGACATATTGTGGGAGTTTGAACCCTGAAACAGCTTGACAATTTAAGTGTACCTGTACATCAGAGCTGTACAGTGCTAGAAGGCGGCAAAGGTGGACCAATGCATATAGATTGTCCATTGCTCCACGAAGAACATAAAAAGATAGTTTTGGTCTGTTGCTAAAGTAGCCTTCAAATAATTAGGTAGCATATATAACAATTTCATGTAACTACTGGTACTCTTCAGTATAAAATAGATGCTTATATCAGCCTCCATCCTCTCTACTCCCCTAAATATCTGGTTAGGTTTTCCACTTAATTTTTCAGCTTGATAAGAACATGTCAAGAGCAGGAGTTCTAATGAAATACATAGGGGTGTGTATTTAGAAGCAATTAAGCACAGATAAAGAAGCAAACAATCACTAGGTGAGATTTTCCAAAATTACTAACTACTGAACTCCCCATGAAAGCTTCTTTTAAGTAGTATTTGTACATTCAGGCATCCAAATATCTTTTAAAATGTGGACTTAAGCTTTAAGGAAGTTTACAGTCTAAAAATTATCTGATTTATAAGTTATTTTAATAGAATATTGCATTTATTTGTACCTGAAGGCTTCAGAAAACAATCGCCTAATTTTAAAAGAGATCCCATTCTGGATGCTTAGTTTAATGTATTCCTAAAGAAGTATTTATGACAATGGAGGAATTTCAAAAGCAGAGTTGGTCAGATCATTACGTTACCATCAACAGCTAGTTGGTTGCTGTCTCCAGGGATAGCAGAACTAGACCAAACTAACATACTTTAATTTAAAATACAGATTTTTCATGAGCATTAGGTCATTTCCCATGAAAGATAAGGATGAGAATCAAGAAATGTGATCTGAGAGCTGATGGCGAGTTCACATTTTCCTGAATCACAGTGCTAGTATATTTGTTCTCAGTATTTTGTAAGCAAGTTCTCTATTTTTCAGCAGAACAACTATAGGAGGAACAGGAAATTTTAAGAAGTCGAGTCCTTCTAAAAATGAAAGGAAGGAAAACAGAAATCTGTTGAAGATACATATTCTTTCCCTCAAAAGCTTGGGATGGAATTTGGATTTTCTTGGCCTTGAATATAATAACTGGGGCTGCAGAGCAAAATGAAGAAAAGCAAAATGAAGGCACAAACCTCCCAACTTTAAGCACTAGTCCTAGAGAAACATTAGAGAGTGTTTGAAATATCTTGTATAGTCTAAAGAATGTCTTCTGTTCATAAACTCTGAAGCTCTGAGTTATACACTATTTTACAACAATTTTTTCTATATGCCAGTGATAATCCAGCTCTGCACCACAAGATATTGAGCATATCATGTAAACTGGATAAGACGAAAACAAGATCGGACGAGCCAGAAAAGTAGCCATTTGGTTGGACCCAAGACTGGTATTTAGAAATCTTGATTATGACATCATTGTAGCTTGCTATGCACTAGCAATGCAACTACTCCATATTTCTCTCCCAGCTGGGGCAAAACAGTTACCCAGCCAGCACAAGTTAGTAGGCTTGCTGAGTTTCTATTTGCAAGGCACTTTCAGACCTCTGGTAGAACGTGTGATCTGAACGCTGTGTTCTATTGACATATACATTATAAAACCTATTTGTCAGACGGTGGCAGGTTATGATCTATGGCCTAAAAGTAATCAGATCATAGAATATTTTGCAGGGGCAAGATTTCTAGAGAAATTACTCTTGATGGAGCACCTTAGACAAGGAACCCATTTTTACATGTTAATTTACATGCTGAAGCATAATATAAATGTTGAAAGTCTAGATGGCTTTGGAACAGTAAAAAAATGTTCTTTTGTACTCTCTTGCTCCAAAACTATGCATAGCCCCAGCACTTTTCTTTTTCACAGCTCTGGCATTTCTTGGGCTTCCGTCACTGTCTGTAAATAAAAATTCTAGGGTGCAGAGAGGAGAATAATTCAAGTGAGGACTTAAGGCATATTGCTGCACAGCTGAAGACTGCCAAAATCAGCCAATTACAAATTCATTGAAGTTACAATCGATATTATACTTTCAATTTTATGACTGTTCTTTCAAAAAAACTCTTTTTTCATCTGTATAGAAAAAGAACCTCTGTACTCATGCTAGTCTGCCAAACTATTGGACTATTGGACAAATTGGACTGGAGAGTGAATGACTGGTTCTGTAGTTTGGTTAAAACAATGTCATAATTGCTTGTGTATTGGAAGGCTAAAGGTCTATAGCAATGTATCTACTAGAGATAAACTGTCGTTAAAGAGATGTGCTTTATATGTCTCAGGGTATTCTGACTGAAAACTTCAATGGCCATTTTCACACTAATATAATTACAACATCAGAAGGTGGAAAAAGACAGAATTTCCCTAACTAACTTTGTCAAAAAAGCCGCAGAAAATGTATTTGCATCACTGAAGTAAGAGAATATAAGTGTATAAGTATAAGCAGCTGGTTAAAACTTTCAGATGGCAAATTATGCATAGACATTTAAATGAGTTTTTATGCAGCATGCTCTGATGAAGGGAATGTCTTCCAGCTGGGATGTAGTCAGAATTGCTAGTAAACTTTGTCACTGTATTATGATGTAAAATTTATCATTGTATCACTGCACCAGTAATTTGAGGATATTACTATTTCTTTTTTAGCATCCAACTTCCTCATCTGGGCTCTGTGAGCTATAAGCTTGATTGCTAAAGATCATAAAGATTCCTTGATTCCAACCTTTTTTTTCTCTCTGTTATGCTACCATCACCTTACCTCACTCCTAACATCATCCGTTTAAAAATTAGGCATGGTGAGTTCAAGCTCATTGACATTAAACAGATTGGTATTTACTTTTAATCTAGATTCTATGTTTTAAAAGTTTCAGGTTTAGGAAACAAAAATTTTAATTCAGGGCCAATGTAAATACTAGTCAAATGTGAATTTGAAATGTGCTGAAGAATTGTTACATTCTACCCTATCTCTCCTCTTCAATTCCTTTTTCCCACTTTTGTTTTTATGATTTATATCCTTTTCTTCACTTTCTGACCACTTGCTGACTCAGCTGCTGACATACTTTTCATTTTAAATGATAACTTTCACTGACATCAGTGGGAGGTTAGGGTGCAAAAAGACTTGAACCAGCAAGAATACAGAACAAAACAGAGATGGAAAACAGCAATAATGAAAGTATATAGTTATATAGGTTAGAAAAGTTCATAGTATGATCGTTCAGAATCAGTAATTCTTTAAGTAACTGTTCTACCCTATACATTTAGTGGAGTTCCCTAGTGGTTTCCACAACCTGGAAAAAATTAAAGGCAAAGAGAACCCACAGAGAAAATATGTATTTTTATTTATGTATTTTATATATATATATATATATATATATATATATATGTTTTTCCTAGTATTACTCCTACCTAGACTTCTGCTTGTAATCAGTGTGGAAACTGGATATTGGGCCAGCTGAACTCCTGTCCTGGAACTGCTTGGCTTTGTTTTGCTTCCTAAGTTTTCTTACAAACACTAGCACATTTTGTTCTATTTAATGGCAGTGGTTCCCATAACTATGTTCCATCCTATGCACCCATAGAAACTATTCACATCCACTTACCAGCTCGATGATAAAAGGATATATGCTTTTCTGACACTATTGGTTAAAAATTCTTCCAAGTTCTGCATCTATTACTTGTTTCTAGTACTCACGTACTCACTGTTTCCATTATTTTAAGTCATATTTTCCTTAAGATTTCCTCTTTTCTATCCTTAAATCTTAATTCTTCATTACTTTGTCATTGCCAGTTTCAGTTCTCTAATCCTTATGAGTTTTTAAAGTTATAACTATTTTTCTTTCTATCAAACCCTTCCTCAGGACTAGCCACTGTCACCAATTTTGAAAGGCATTGCCAGAAAGCATGCATTTTTATGTATAATGTGCATGACAGAACCATAATTTTCAATGTTTTTTGTCTATTTCTATCATTTGCATGTTCTATTGAGGAGGATTTGCATTTAATTCTGTGACATGTTTAGTATCAGCCATGCTATGATTCCTTTAAAAATAACTTTATTCCTATACAACATCACAAGGAAAATTCAATACATATAATTTCAGACCTATGATATTTATTGACTTTGTTTTAAAAAAGTTGCCACTTAATAAACAACATACCAATAGCTCAGGCCTTTGAGATCAGTCAGTAAACAGTATTAATGAGTTGTTGTCAAGCTGACATCGTATGAGCCACAGAGAAGGATTATATATGAATTAATAAGCAGAAGGATTCTTCCTGGTTATATAGGGACCTATCTAAGTTTTGAGTTTGATCTGTCGTTGCATGTCAGCATTTTAAACCAGCAAAATAGTAAATAGTAAAAACAAAAGAAAAATAATCATTTGTATTAAAGACTGGGATACAAACACACTTGAATAACTATGTAGAAAATACATTACAAGTAGCAAAACCTGCCACAGACTTCAGGGGATGAAACTTGGTGCCTTTATTCATGAATCTATTTACTTCCTACTGAATCAGCACTGTGCTAGCACGCAAGTCATTCTCATCTTTCTAATTTAACTCCCTTGTAAAGAAAACATTAGTTTTGGGGATGTACCTGATTAAATATATTTGCATTTTCTGATCTGTCTTGGATTTTGGAGGGGCTTTCTTTTGTCAGTAAGTAAGCAGAGTGCTGCCCATTTTTTCCTACTGGTACAAAATGTGCAGTCCATGGAACATATTATGTTATATCCCATGGCACAACAGAGTGTCATGGTGAGTGTGAAGACACTTAGCAATCACCAGAGCTATCTCTTATTTTCTGTATTAACTGATTGAATAAATCATTTGAGTTTTGACATAGTGTGGGTATTTTGGGTCATTCAGCTCGATTACATATTTTTAATAAGACCTCACTGCTGCAATAATAGAAAATTCCCACTGAAAAGAAAGCTATCTAGCTTAGTTGGGTTTCCAAAGCTGTTGGAAAACTGCACTGAGGCATAATATTCTTAGTCAATGGAAGTTGATTGATTCAGCTGTCTTTATTATGAGCGTGAGTTTATAATTAAACAGCTGGACTCTCCAGAAGCTGATCTGCACTCCTACTATGTGACATCTCTGCCTTCAAGATGCCTTGTTGGTAAATTAATTTAATTTGGTTTGCGACAGAAGAATACTAAACCCGAAGCCAAAATGGAATATAGGGTCTTGCTTCTCCAAATACTGCCCTGAAAATATCCAGGTCCTTCCTACCACCAGCATTTTGGGAAAATGGAAGCACTGGACAAATGAAAAATAATCTTGTAACATGTTTGCAAAGCCAGCAGCTAATCTCATCTCCTCTTAGGACTTTCCTCTTCCCCTTGTGGCAGAGCATTTGCTTTTATCCTCAGCCTCTATGACAACTTTTGGAAAGGAGCTGGGTCTAATTGTAACTGAAAACTTCCTTGTTTAATTGAAGCAGGATATTGCAATTGATTTTGAAATCCCAAACGGACCAGCAGTTTCCCTGTGATTTCATTAGGAAAGCTTTGCACAGCTTTTAGTTGCTATATTCATGAGGAGCATTTGAATGGTGAAAGGAGATATTTAATGGCTCCACCTGTTTGTGTATACAAGCTTGCATGATTATCCATTTACAACAGCTAAAATGGAAACAGCTGACTTAGAATAATTTAGAACTTTGTCTTCTACTTAACTACACAAATAAACAAAAATCAATTTCCAATGCAAATTATTCTTAATACTAGCTGAAGGTATTTAACAAGTTAGTTATGCTTGTACTAAGGCTTTTAAGGCATTCATATCTATCCATGTGTTTTATCTTTGAAAATAATAGCATGAGGTTTGATGCTGACAATAGATGAGATACATAGTGTGTGCAGGCATCTCCAGAGCAGTTGAGTGAAACTACCTAAATGCAGATCAGCAATCAGCTTCCCTTGTTACTGCTTTTCTAAGATTCTGGGTAAGAGACTGCCTGTAGTTGATGCCATGGTGCTTTGCAATGTGTCTCTGTCTGAGTATCTTAAAAGACATTGCAAAAAATATTATTTGGAATGCCTTGAGCTAGTACAGCCTGTCTACAGACACCAACAACAGCTGTCTCAGATATTTTAAAAGTGCTGTCTCTACTGGTTTCCTCCCAGCGTGAACAGAAAATTACAAACATTAAAATCCTATTGGTACACCCAGCCTTTGTACTTTTTTTTGCCTACCGTGCAATACATTATGCTTTGGATTTTACTCCCAAAGATTCCACTGTCAAAAACAACAGTGGGCGCTTGCAGAGAAGTATTTTTCTGCAGATGCAGAATGGATTGACACAGTGACTCGTGTTGGGTCTGAGAGTGTCACAGGGCTCTTCAAATCAGCATGTCACAAACTCTTCAAACCTACGTGTTTTAGGGGTAAGAAATCTGCAGCAGCTTTCTTTTCTTAACAACCATGTGCTGCTCAAATGCCTCAACAGCACTTCTGTGACAAGATGGGTGAATTCTCTTACCCCAAGATATTAAGGAACAGCTGCTTCAGTAAAAGATTTGGGGAACTCCCCAATTCTCCATTTCCTCTCTTGCTCCCACAGAGTGAGAAGCAATGAGGATTTCATAGAATCATAGAATCATAGAATGGTAGGGGTTGGAAGGGACCTCTAGAGATCATCTAGTCCAACCCCCCTGCTAAAGCAGGTCTTTGAAGCTGTGCTATGTCTTTAGACATTTTTAAAAACCAGGTGATTTCTCTACAGGCACCCTGTTTCCATATGATCTAATTATTTTGCCCATCTGTCTGACTTTTCTTTCCAGACATTTCTTCATTAGCTTCTGTTTAATATAGTCAGTAAAGTCCCTTTATTGTATTTTCAACACCTCACCTTCATCATGTTCCATGATTTTTTTTCCTGTCTGGAAAATTGCAAGGTCTTCATCTCTCCAAGACAGATTCCGTGGAGTCTAAAAAGGTTTTAATTCATATATTATCTGTTTCCTCAGCAACAGTGCTTATAGAGTCATCTTCTTAGACACCAGCTTCCATGAATCTTAAAAATAAAATTACCTTTGAAACTATGTTCCTTCATTAAATAAAACTGATATCAGAAAACAGGTTAAACAGGTATTAAGGAGAACATATAGGCAGAATGAAGCCACATGCACAGAAAATTTGGAGTCTTTAGTCATTAAGAATTCATAGGGAATAAGGGGAAAAAGTGTATTCTAGAAGAGTGGGGGGAAGTGGTTATCTTTCAGGGTGCTAGTGTTTAAATAATCTACTTAACAAACAGACAGTAATAAAAATAAATTATTTAAAATATCAAATTATGGTCAAATGACACTTAGAAATTTCCTTTCTTTAAATTATTTGATCATTTGTGGTGGCATGTGGCTCGTTCCCGGACTTTCAGAATAAGACTAGGGACATTTCTGAATTTTCTTGGTGCTGCTTTGCTGTACTGAGTTAGCCAGACACTCAAGGTCTAATCCTATCTGGAATACTTCATCACACGGCAGGGTGGTAACTTAAAAGCAAAAAACAAAAACTCATCCTTGTTTTGTGAGGCAGCACAAAAATAACATGAAGTATGCTTTAACTCAGGTAGATAACATTAAATATGATGTCCCTTAAAAGCCTACGGGGTTTAAATCATTATAATAGTACACATTATAATGGCTTGTGACGCTGTGTGAGAAATGATCAGTGCTGTTCCTGCCTGTAACTCAGAAGACAAAGTTCCATGCTGCTGATGTGATATGAGAATTATGAGTCTATAATTTCTCACATTTGTCTTGGACATTCAGCTTAATTCTGTAATGAAATGTAATGAACATGAAGCACGTAGAAGTGGTGAAAAGGATAATGGAAGGCTTTCTAGTGGGACTCGTTTATTTTCTCTGCTCTTGTGTAATCCTCTTGACTGGAGGTTACTTTGCAAGATCGTCATTATGCTAAAATGTGTTGTTAAATGCTAATTAAGAAAAAATAATAGCTTGAACCTTTAGGCTAGTTCAGTAACCAGGAGCCTTCAGTTAACATTTAAGCTTATTTCCTCATCCTAGACCAAACTGAGATTGCAATTTCTCCTCGTGCAAGATTTTTTCCCCGCTTTATCTTGGAAAGTAACTTTTTTCTGTTGTTCTAGTTCAGTTGATTATAATTTGTTATTTCAGTGAATTGACACTCATATTCATTAAACTACTTTGTTCAGCCATAATAAAGAGTAGTGATTGGAGGTCTTCATCAGCTACCCCATGGCAACTTGCCAACAGCAGAGTTGATTATCATCGCAATGCCAGCAATGCCATGTCTTCTGCCTACCTAAATAAATAAATAAAAAGAAAGACTAAACGATTCAGAGTCATGATACAAATAATTTCCCATATGATCTAGGAGGTCCTCTGACACTAGTTTGGAGAATGAGAAGCATTTACAGCCGTTTGCATGTTACATGACCACATACTACAAAAACGCCACCAAAAAATACACAAGGGCATAACACAATAAGGACTGCAGAGAAGGGAGGAGATGCGTATCTGCCCAGCCACTGCCATATCACACAGCGCAGCACATGCATGTCAAAAGCAGAGAAACTGATGGTCTTCGAAGGGGTCCATAAAAGCCTTATCAACATTCTGCTGCACTAAATCTTTTCTAGAGTCTGCAATAGAACTGGGTTAAATAATCTTTTGAAGATATTTGTAGAGCATATCTAAATGAATACACTTTAATGTACTTAATAGGAGTTGGAAAATATATTTTACTTTCTAAACATATATTGGCAGTATTTATTTACTTAAGGAACTTTGTTGAATAAATGAGGACTAAATCAGAATTATGCTGTGAACTGTTGATTAATTTCATTCCTCAGTGTCCTCATCATTGCAGAATTCTGGGGGTTTTGAGAGAAATATGTATTTTCCTGTAATAAGAAGAATTTCACAGCATGTACCTTGAAATTTTTCAAAATATGAATGTTACCAAATCTTTGAAATGAGATCTCAATGGAAATAGAGGGTAGTGTGCTTAGGCTTCGAAAAACTGAGTCAAACACCATATCTGTTTGACAGACTGTGAAACAAGCATCATAGCTTCTGATCATTATTGATCTGGTCTACATGACCAAAAAAGTAAAATACCTTTGCTGCTTTTATGACCGTCTTGAATTCACTGTTTTTAACACACTTCCTCGAACTTCTTTCCAGTAGTTCTCTAATAGTAATTTCTATTTCAAATTGTCTTTAACCAACTCCCCATGTTTTTTCTAATTCTCTCCAAAAATGCCCAGCTGTATGGTTGGTAGCAATACACTGTGATGCTCGTAAGGTGATTTACTCCCCTCTCAGGGGCATCACATAGGCGTGGATGTTTCATATCTATTCCACATATTCAGAATTCTTTCCATCTTTTGCACTTTAGTGGGTGATTGGTGAAATATATAGAAATAAGTAATGTACGCAGTACATGAACATGAAGCCAATTACTCAAACCATTAGATTTAGTAGAGAAATGGGAGAGAGGAACAGGGCACAGATCAATGACCTAAGTTACATAGACAGATTCTGTGTCTTGCAAGCCTTTAAAGCTCCTAACTTTAAAATACAACTTCTATTCTTTTGGTATCAGATCGTAGAATCATAGCATCAAAGTTGCAATTGTATCTTTGTTAGAAGTCTTTGTAGAATTTTGCCAGATGTGGAGTCAGAATTTGTTTCCCTGTGGAAAACTGCTGTGCATATCAGAAGGAAATCTGGTCTCTTGGGCTCTGGGCAGGACATTTTGCACCTTTTCCTAAAATTTTAAAGAAAAAAAAAGGTTCTTCTGCATATTTTTAAGTGACTCATACAATGATCAGGTCCTTCTGTTTCTTACCTGAACCAGATGAAGTCAAAGGCATTTGCATCATCGATGTTCTATAGTTCCTGTTCAAAGGCATGCTGGAGTCACCCTACAGACTATTCACAGCTGGTACACAATGAATACATTGCTAGTATTGCTAGTACGCAATGAAAATCTTACTATAACTGCTAGTAGACCAATAGTCAGTTTCTAACATAATTTCTTATGCTAGGAGAGTACTTTATTCCACCAGGTTATCTCCAGATGTTACTGAAGCCACTTCTGGGGTAAAAAAATGGTAACAGTAAAATAAAGGTAAAAAATCTTGACTCTCAGTGTTCAAATGTATCTGTAAATTCAACATCTTTTGTGAGATAATTTGTTTGAAGTTATGAAAAACTTGGCAGGGAGCCAAGCTTGTTCCAATGGCTGATAATTTCTTTCTCTAGTTATTAGATTTCTGTGTTTGCAATCATTTCTCATTCTGCTAATGGAATGCTATTTCTTGACAAACCACCCATCATCATGTAATTTTGTCTGCTGGGAAAACTGTGCCAGTCTATTCCTCTTCAATGAAAGAGCCATATATCACAAGTTTTTTTAATCCTGATATACAGTCAGAATTGATTATCCTGTAGTTCTTAACATATACTACTATAAGAGAATAAGCAGAATTTTTTTTAAGATTAACCACTACTACGTTTTTATTAATCTTCTTACTCACCTTATAAAATTTTTCCAGGCAGCTGAACAATATTGCTTTAAATGTGATGTTCAGAATTTGAGTAAATATGATAAATCCAAAAACAGGTTAGAACCCTGTTAGTCAGCATCTTGTCAAGTTATCTTGCAATACTTATATTTGAGAAGTAAAATTCAACTGTACTTACTGGCAAATTCCTAACCTAAGTTCAACTTACAAATTGTTTTATAGGATTGAAGAGGTGCATAGGGATAACCTGTGTTGGATTTCTAGACACATACTCTCTTTCATATGAATGTTACACAAACCAAGCATCATATATGACTTTATGAAGAATACTTTATATTTAGTATGATCATGAATGTAGGAGTATTGTTAAACATTAGGAAAAAAAGTTCTACCATGAAGATAGTCACATTAGAATAGGTCATCCAGAGAGGTTGTGCAGTCTCCATGATTGAAGATACTCAGCTTACTTAGGTAACATCTCTCATCTAGCATTGAACTTAGTTCTTTTCTGAACTGCTGCTTGAAGAATATCTTTTGAGGGACCCCCCAACCTGAACTATTCTATGGCACTCTAATTTTTTAACCACTTCGTAATCTGGGAACACGTTTTAGTATTTCTTCATATTGTGTCAGTCAAATTGCATATCCATCTGAAACTTGTATTGTTCAGACAGTTTTCAAACAAGGAATTCAGCATCCTGCTCATCACTTTAGAATACATCAGGTTTTATTCAAAGCACTCAAGTCATAAGAGCATATTGTACCTACAGACTACTTATAATATTTGCTGTTTTTTCCGTTCGGATTAAAACTCCATAATAACACTGGATATACTTTACAGATTTTAATCTGAACTCTTAAATAATTTTATTGTATAGCATGTACACAGCAACTTTCAATAAACTATCAGGTTAATCTCTAGATTCTGTTAATTTAGTGGAACTCTAAAGCTTTGACCCTTGTCAGTTATTTCTCAAAACATACAGGAATGAGTATTTTAATTTGTTCTTTGCTGTTCTTGAAAACATCCTTTTATTATATGGGTAGGAAAGGCTTCTGTGGCTCATAATGATCCATAATTACATTTCTGCCTTGAAGCAATAACTTCATCCTCAATTTAGCTCAATCTTTAAGAGTATAACTAGATATTTCTATGGCAGTATGTAAGAGACTGGATTGGTGAAAGCTACACCACCACCACCACAGCATAGAATCATAGCATGATAGAATGGTAGGGGTTGGAAGGGACCTCTACAGATCTTCTAGTCCAACCCCCCTGCTAAAGCAGGTTAGCCTAGAGCAGGTTGCACAGGAATGCATCCAGGCGGGTTTTGAATATCTCCAGAGAAGGAGACTCCACA